>JBCEWB010074022.1:0-13119 GCA_039654565.1 Peronia peronii | reverse complement strand
GGGGGGTGTTCTCCCCCCCCCCCCCCCCCCCCCCCCCCCCCCCCCCGCTTCTTGTTTTAGGTATACATCTTCACACAGCTATGACGAACAGTCTGTTTTTAACAGGGAAATTTAGTTAAAGATATTAATTCGTGTCAGTTGAGCAGTTTCTAAAGAGTGAATAGGCTAGAAACTCGATTGATGGTAGCGAGGCTAAGCACAGATTTTTCAACGAAATGAGCTTTGCTCACCTCACAAACGCAAATTCCTAGCTGTGCAAACATCGGTCTGGCCAAGAAGACTTTCTAGGAACTGTGAGGACAAAAGCAAGCGCTTCGCCCTGTCCGAAATGCTCTGTAGAACATCCAGCAAAGGCATAATAATGGAGTGTAAACACAGGCTTTCATCCACATCTCCTCAGTGAGCACTTCAGGACCCTGAGGGAGAAAACTTCACTTTCCGAGATCTTCAGCCAAATCTTAAATGGATGTCTTTCAAAATAACTCACTAAGTGGCGGGTGACGTTGTCAGTAGTTCTTTATGTCCTTCCATCTCTGATTAGTTCATTTCTCTTTTTCATAGCTTTTTTCCTCTCAAAATTCTCGCAGGTATGCATTGAGATTCTGTACATTATTCTTATGTCATGCATCGGCATCAGTCTCTTTTGCTAAAGGAGGAAGGTGGTTAAAGATGGTTAAAGTTGCGTGTATGCAGTTAAAAAAAAAAGAAGAAAAGAAAAGAAAGACGGGACGTAAATAATGAAGCACATAGTAAACAGTGTATTTATTTCGAAGAGATTCATGTTGAGAAGATACACAGCAGAGAGAAAACAGGGAAAATATGTCATACTGATGAGATGAAGGATAAATCTTAGATGTTAGGAATGACATGTCAAAAAAAGGCCATAGGTCTCTCCACTGTTCCACCCCTCTGTTGCATACAATGAGCAATGGTTTTTCTATAATTATGTGGACGCTGAAGTGTCACAAAAGATTGTGACTGAAGTTCGATTTAAGGGATATTATGCATTTAATAAAAAAGCACACGGTTTATAGAAGAAATGGTGGAGCACAAACGATAATTTTCAGATTAAGCATGATCGTAGTGTGGCAATGAAAATTATGAGTACCGCTGTCTGACGTAGGCCAACATGAACATGTATCTTTAAAAATTGTCTTATATTACGAATTCGCATAACACTAACAGTCCACGCTTTGTTGGGCTTAAAATTTCACCAGTAAAATTCTGTAGCTGGTTTCGTTCTGGCTTTATATTCAAAAATAATTTTGAATCTTTGTTATACGAGAATTAATCGAGAATCTTACAGAGATTAATATCCTTATCTTCACGACACGCTCATCAAGTTACATAATGTGTAGTCTTTCCCGAGTCTGCCTTGCTCTGATGTCGTTCATCATAGGTTAGTTTGTGTGCGTTTGTGAATGTATGTTACATGTATGGTATAACCATCTCTTCAACTGTAAATGAATTGCCTTCTGAGGACACAATAATATATTTAACTTTATCTTTTTAGTGTAAGAAATAGCGAAAATCCATCATTAGATGTAAACCGGCTCAATTGACTTTCTCAGTGATCACGAAACCCATGTGGAAGATTGAGAGATCTGGCTTAGCTTGCCAGTCCGTGCCTGTCAGTCTGTGTTATGGAACTGAAAATGCTCATCTCCTTATTAATCGTATTTTTTTTTTACGGTGGACTAGTTTTAGCGCAGTATCTGGATCAACTATTTGTCCTTTTATTTTTCCTTTTTGAAAGAATGCTCATTGTTTTCATTTCTTCTCCCTATGTATCGTTTTTCATTAGGGCAGGTCTGCCATATTTTCAGCAAGATTTTTTTTTCTTTTCGACACATTTAATGAAAATGCAAAATCCACGTTTAACAGAATAAATCACATGAAAACTAGGTTTCAAACCCACGGCAATTAAGTTGATACTGTTGATTGAACCGTTCAGACTGTCACAGTCATTTTATCAAGGACATGATGCTGAAAAGAGAGTATAGCTGCACTTGAACTCTTAGACCAAAGCAGATTAGCATATTGCTGCAAGGGGAAAGGAGGGAAACGGGAAAGAGACAGAGATGAAAAATGAAAACCTAATAGTAATAATCTGAAACATGATGAACACGTTTGAGAATATACATACTTTTTCAGCCACTTTAGAATTCGGTCAATATATACAAAGAGAGAGAGAGAGGGGGGGGGGGGATAGAGGGAAATAGAGGGAAAGCAAGAGAATGAGGGAGAGAGAGAGAAATAGAAAACCAATGCCTTTAAAGGTTTTCAGTGCACATCTGTTCTTAACACATAAAAGTATGCTTGATAATACTATGTTCATACTATAACATTGTTTACAACGTTTCCAGTCAGATTTTCACCCCGGCATGCCCTTCTGGTATTCGACCTCTGAGTTTGTATGATAATCGTTTCGGCCACTGCAAGAGTGTGCAGAATCCTGCGCTGGGGGAACTAGAAATCTCAACAGCAGCTAAAATGTAAAATAAATCGAATTCATTGAGAAAACTGTTATATGATAAGTTGTGACACTGATGATTTTGCAAGATTAGTGCGTCATCAAAACCTGTGCCACCCCTCCTCGCTGCCGCCCCCCCCCCTTTCCTTTCTCTGTATTGTCAGACTGAGCTAGCGACTAGCTGACTTGCTGACTGACTGATTAATTAATTAGTGGCTTGATCGATAGTCATGTGAATAAGAATATTGATTAATGATATGTTGGGTCACTAGCAGAATAAGCTATAATTCTTCCATATTTAGTGAATTGTTGAACGATTGAACTTGTTAGTTTAATTGATATTGATCTTCTGTCTCAAAACTGGGCTTTTTTATAAACCGATAAATGAAATAGTTCCACCCAATTTTTGTTCGTGTACTTGTGTACCCTTTTACATGTTGGGCCTTATCTCTTTCAGCGAGGTGTGTGAGGAACAGGCATTTTATATACAAATGCTGAGTGAGGAAAAGTGGTTGAAAAATCCAGATGAAAAATATAACGCTAAATTATAACACTTTGCCAATTCTTGATATTGCCTGTGGTGTAACTGACATTTTTTGCAAATCTAACTGCAGAGGTAGGGGGCATCACATAGATCACAGAATTAACTAACATTAAAAGAGGAATGAAAGAACGACAAGGCGCGTGAGGAGATATTTTACAACGCCAAAACTAATCAATTGATCTACACCATTGAAGGACTCTGGATGTTTAATATTTAATAGTGAGGCGATATTCATTGTGTATTCTCCAAATTGCTCAGGGAAATTCAATGCACTCGGAGATTAATGTGCTCGCTGTTTCCATGGTAATACTTAAGCACATTATAACGACCAATCTCATGATATAGAATTGAGTCATTGTTTAGTTTGTAGAGTGGAATGGTGGGGAATATTGTATTATATTATTATAGCTACACATTTTTTTTTTCATCAAGAGAGATGACGATAAAGGTATACTTGAGGCCTGTTTTTGTTACCACGTAATGTTGGCGCCATATGCTGCATTAGGAGCACTTTCTGAATTAATCCTATCTTTTAAAGTGAAGTCATAAAGATGACATATCCGATAATTATATACCTTGTGGTTTAGTATGGGACAACCTGAAAAAGCGCCTGATCCTTTTTGCTGCTTCACGCCTGAAGTTGGCGCTGGTGGTGAAATGTATCAAAGGGCTGATGACATTCCCCAGGAAAAAGACCTGGAGTAGTACATTGTTGTAGGGCACCACGCCCAATTCAATCAGGTAGAAAGGTAACCAGCAAAGGCAGTAGATCAATGTGACTTGAAAAAGTCGCAAAGAAACCCTAGTCGATATGTTCCAATTTGAGTTCCATAGAGAGGACGACGCCGCTATTGTCAGTCTTTGAGGCCATCCACATCTTACCACAGACATTTTTGGATTTAGAATTTCATTCCTGCCGCCATTATCCAACTGTGCACCATATTTCTTGACTTTGATACTATGTCCTAGTCTGCTGTGAGAGCTGGTTTTGTTAATGTTTGTTATATCCGACGTGATGGATTGATACTGGTTCATATCTTGACCACTTATCATAAAAAGAGATGATCTCTGGTCGCTGAGGTTGCTGACACTGTTGATCCTATTCACGCTGGACTCATTGGTTGTCTTATGTCCTGAGCTTCTGTTGATTTTGTCGACAATGCTTACCCATGCTGATTTATCCCTGTTCAACATCCTGCACTGACAATTCTGGCAACACACGGTGCTGGTATCAAATTTTGGGGAAGACGACAAGTTCCCCATAGATTCTTGAGTCGATGAAGTAGCTATGGTATCTGATTGTCGAGCGTACGTTTCTCTTTGAAATTTGGTTTCACAGATGTCGTGCGATCTCCGTTCTGGGCTTGTAGTGTTCATAGTGTTTGGATTCATTGGAGAAGTCACCGCCAGAGCCAGTGATTTCTTCTGGCGATGTTTTCCAGATATGTCCGGATATATCTTGTTGTTGACTACCCTCCTTAGGTTGATATCGTAAAGCTTTCTAAACCGACCTTCGGTGCCATCACGAGACATGTCGCTGGTGCCATAGAATTGTTTAAATAACAGAGCCCGCTTTCGTAAAGAGGTTTTCATTGGTTCATCTGTAATTGCATTGCCAGGAAAACTGGGCGATATTCTGAGGGATGATATATATTCAGCGTCTGTTGGAACATTTCTTGTAGATGCACAGTTCAAATCATTGTCTTGGGATATAGTGACCCGATACGGTTGTCTTTCTGAAGTACAACTGGTGTCGCCATCCCGTCTACATCGATTGGTACGATTATGTATGTTTGTAATAGTATAATAGTCTTTCAATACATTTACAGATGTTTTCATTCCCATAACACTTTGCAGGATTTTCCCTGAAGAACTGCACGCTAAACGAGCGGACCCACTTTCATTTCTTGAGTGGTCTTCCTCCCAGATTTGGTGTAGAGCCGTACCTGAACTAGGCTGCATATTGTTGTATGATTCCTCAATATTTTTCTCGGCCACTGTAGATTTAGATAGATAAGAACTCGTTAGGTCCTGGCGAAAACCATCCGTGTTTACCGCTTTGCAGGACAGTGTCAAAGAACGACGTGTTTTGGGTCTGCCAGCTGAGATCACCAGTCCGTCATTGCTTTGATCATTAGTAATTTTTGACTCTGTGCATGAATGTGATCGTTCGGAATAGCAGGATCGGGCAATGAGTTTCTTTGGTGGACAAGAATTCTCCACTGGTAAAGGTTGAATGGCTGCCTGTATGGACAGCCGAAATTTGTCTTTTTCTCGCAGAGTTTTGAAGATCAGAGAGTAGAATACGACCACCACAACCATGAGTAAAATGTAGAATATGGCGCATGCGAAGTGGATAATATATCGCACGTCCCATTGCCGCTCAGGCGATGATAGTAATCCAGTAATGTAGCAAGGACGATCTTTGCGCATGAGAAAAACTGTGGTCTGATTTCCGTTGGCGAGGGTGACTTCCCCCTTCAGAAACAGGGGGGCTGCCACTAGGGGATACATATTGCTGCATGCTGCATAAATTCCTATAAATTTCAGGTGCTTTTTCATAAGGAATTGCCTGTTGAGAAGACACACTGACTGGTAGCGATCAAAAGCAATGCATACGAAAAGGAGAATACTCGTAGAGACAAACACATAGGCCATGCTGAGGTACAGTCCGCATATAGCTGGATGAACGACGACATAAAAAAGCATAACCCTGAGAGGGAGGACAGCCAGTGAAATGAAGAGATCTATTGAGGCCAGACACACAATAAAGTAGGTGGACAGGACTTTCCTCTTAGCGTGCAGATAAACATCCAGCAGGATGGAGTTCCCAACGATGCCCACAATTGCCAGGCAGCACAAGAATATAACAGCACCCAAGTCATTCTGAGCCGCCTCTTGTGTTAAACGCTCGCGTCGCAACTCTACTTTTTCTGTGAAGTTCATTTTGGAGGAGTTCTGGTACCTGAAAAGAACGAGAGAACATGATTGCAATTGATATTTCTGAAGTACTGGCAAAGACAATACTGCCTGTAATAGCAAACAATCACATTACGATAAGACACCCAAATGAGTGATACTGAAGAGCATGAGAAAATGGAGTTTATGATACATGGTATTTAACCCTTGAGTAGGAGGAACAAGACGACCAAAATTCTGATATTAATTAAGGCTTAGGTGATTAGATATGGCTACTGCAAAGTTTTAGTTTTTCACAGAATCGCACAAAGAATAAGGATGTCTTGTTTTCAAGGCTTAAAGAGGCCAGTGGTAACCAAAAGGACAGCACTATAAAGGAATAGGCTTCTTGTAATGAATTTTCGAATCAACACGAAATTGACAATGTAAACTAACAATATTTCTTTCAAGATAAGGCTCTGGAAGAAGTTGGCAGCGACAGAAAAATACTGGGTGATTCATTTAGTATCGTGCACAAAAGCATTACGTCCTCTACCTGAAACGCTGAAATACCGGTAAATAGTAATAATTTAATAGAGAGCATTTAAGTAGTGCATATCCCCGTACACAACTGGTTCTAAGCTCTTTGCAATCTATCATTATCTCGACAGACCTAATGAAGATACCCAAGGACATTCTCAGCTGCCTGGGAAATACACAAGACGGCTGTCGGTTAAGCGTTCAGATCCTTATCTGTATCAATAAATTCACTATCCATTGTCAGGTGCTCATTGTAATCTGGAGTGAGCCAAGAACTGTGTGGAATTTGCCTTTCTCAAGGACAAAATGTGGAGCTGTCAGGATTCCAACGCGGAAACTTTCCATCCGAAGTCCGACGGTCTGACCACTAGGCCACCGAATGCACGCATCGTTGACCATGTTGAGAAGAGAGCTTACTTACGTAAATTTTTATCTGTATTTGCAGTAATTGAGCTTATTTATCATTGCTTCTCAATGTAAGATTGTTTCGGATTCCCCTTGCCAACAAACAAAAACAAAAACAAAAAAGAAGAAAGACACCTTGTGGAAAATGCAAGGCGTTCGAAGTACTTGCTTTTTCTCAGACATTGCCTGGAATGTCTTCCTGAATAATTTGCACCACTGAAGGTATAAATTATTTTTAAAAAAAGAAAAAAAACAAACAATGTTTTTCTCTTAGAAAATAAGATGCATCCCAGTACCATTCAGCGATTTAAAACTAAAAATTTTGTATTGGATTTTACTTCAGAAAATTGTTCAAATGACTTCAGATCGACCCTTGAAAACCTGATAATTGCTTTAAATGCCACTGCTTTTGCTTCCAGTAAATTGCAATAGGAGATTGTTGTACCCAGCCCTATTTCTTCCCATTGCTAGTCAAAAGAGGTGTTGAATAAGCAGTGTAAAGAGGAAAAGAATTATTTTTGTGCCCATTGCTTGAAACACACACCATGAAAAGTTTCTGGTTTTTGTTATTGTTATAATTTTATCTTTTTTTTTGGATGATCAGTCTTTCGAATGACATGAAGTAAAGGGATTTTTTTCCTCTTTACACCATTTGTTTAACACCTCTTTTGTCTGGGAAAGGGAAATAGTAGGGCTGGGCACAACGATTTCCAGTTCAGGCAGTTTAGCTTCAAGAATAGAACTGCAGTTTCTTCTTTTTTTTTTTTCGTCACTGTGCCCTTTCAATATAAATTAAGACATTCAGTGGCTGGAAGACGCTATAACTTGATTTCTTTCGTGGACTAGTCTGAAGGGTTCACCATATCACTAGTAGAATGACTTCCTCAAAGAAGTTAGTTCCGTCTAGTTACTGAAAAGATCCATGGGAAACGGTCGTATACATGACTACAGGGAAATGAGGCAACATTGGAAACCTTTCTCGTAATTTGGGGAAAACCAGCAAGGCCATAGAACACACACGAAAATTGGCTTAGCAGGGGATCTTGTGAAGCATTGTGAGACTATCATTTCAGTGTTGTTGTTGTTGTGGTGGTGGTGGTGGTGGTGGTGGTGGTGTTTTTCTCTTCGCTGCCATAGGTAGAACTGCAAACTTTTCAGCTGTTCAGCCATCACCTTTGTTCACAGGCAGGCGACTGATGCGGGGGAAATGTGACGAACGAAAGCGAAGGAAAGTGGTGACTGGATGTGAAGTAAGAAAAATGGTGACATAAAGCGAAAAAAAGAAGAGGAAAGTAATTTTGTAAAGAAAAAAGAAGAAGAAGAAGAAAAGTGATGATGTAAAATGAAGTAAAGAAGAAAAGTGATGGCGTAGAGCCAAATAAAGAAGAAAAGTGATGAAGTAATGCAAAGTAAAGGAGAAAAAAAGTAATGACTTTAAGCGAAATAAAGAAGATGAAAAGTGATAACGGACAGTTTGACTTGACAGCTGAAATACTGTGCTCCTATAATTATACCACTGTCTTTACATTGAACCTCTAGGAGAACATTCACTTAAACTAGGATGTTTGAATACGACAGGAGCATTTTTTTTTAGATTAGGGCCTACATAAATTTACAAATTAAAAAAAAAAAAAGGAGCAGAATCGCAAAAGAAGTCGCCAGCCCATAATCTTATCTCCTCCTTCTTCCTCTCCCATTCCCTTCTCCTTCCGTTTGTTTGTCATTGTTGTTGTTTTTTCTCCTTTTTTCCCTTATATCTTTCTTTTTTTTTTCTCCCCCCCCCCTCCCCCCTTTTTTTTCAGCTATAATTGTTATTCCCGGCTGACAACATGTTTACATAAGTGTTTATTTGGTGACCGTGTTACTGCGAAATAACATAACCATTTGTCAGGTAAAATAGGCCTAGTGTTATCTGATCTGAATGTACAAGAGCCGAATTTAGTACGCACAAAAAAAAAAAAATGAACTGACTTTAAATGTGATTTTTTCTCGCACAGAAGTAAATGAAGAAATATACAAGTAATTTGAGCGACAGACACTAAATTGGATGTTCGGTGATACTAGGAAATCTGGTCAAACGCAAATTGACGATAAAATGGATTGTCATCATACTTATTGCTCTGCGTCTATCTCTCGTTCTCTCTGTCTCTCACTGTCTTTTGCAGTGATTCATTGTCCTCTCCCCACCTCTCCTTTTTTCCCATTCTCTCGTTCTCCCTTTCGTTCTCTCTCTCTCTCTCAATTCTCACCCTGTCTTATCCGAACCTTTTTCACGCTCCTGCACCATCCTCTCTTCTTTCTCATTGTTTTCTTCCTTCTGTCTCTAGTCTCTTTCTTCTCTCCCGGCCACCGTCTCGTATACCGATATCTCTCACTGCCTTTCCGCCATCAGAGGTGTGCTTCTGTGTCGTCCTCCTTCCTTTCATTTTTTCCCTTGCTCTGTTCCCCTCTGTTATCGTCTCTCTTCATTTCTTACTTGGTATTTCTATCTCCCTCTCTTTCTCTGCTTCTCACTATGTATTTCTGCCGTTCCCTCCTCTCCCCGCTCCCCCCCTCCATCCTATATTCCCCTCTCTTTCAGTCTCTGTCACCTACATTGTCAAAAGTTTTCATGTGAAATTATGACAAACCTTTGGCATCATAAAATGTCAAAGTTATGCTGTAAAATTACAGTAAAAAGTTACCTTGCTGTAAAATGCTTTTTATTTTAGGCTGTGATGTGAAAATTCGACAAATTTGGCACCAAAAAATGCCAAAACGTGTGCCGTAAAACTACACCTTAAAAGTATTGCAATACATTTTCTGCTAAATTGGTGGTAAGCTCACAACAAATGGGTCTATATTTATTGACAATTTTTGCAGTGTAACCTGCCCTTCGGAATTCTTTCCATCCCTTTCTTTCCTTCTGGCTCTCTGTTTTCGACTGGGCTCTCTGTTTTCGACTGGGCTCTCTGCTATTGTTCTAAACTGATGTAAATTTGAAATCCTGTGTTGTTTCTTGGCTCCTCTGAAACGAATTATATAACTATTGAAAAGCTCATAGGATTTGAACGTTCTAATGATCGATAGGTTACTCTAGTTAGATACGGCGTATCTCTCTGTAGTTCTGAAGTTGTAACTTTATTTTGTTTCCATCAGAAATAGAAAAGTGAGACTGGGAAACACATAAAAGCTCTGCTTAAGACTCACATTATTCAAAAACCATCGTGATGCGAAGTCTCATGAAATCGATCAGATCATATGGAGACCCACGGCGGCTTTACTGCTTTGATGGCGGAATGGCAATAATAACAGAAAAGTAAATCTGTCGCAAAGGTTGGCCAATGTTCTTATATCACTGTTAACAGTGATTACAATGGCATTCTAATTATATTATTCTATATCAATGTCTTGAATTTCAAGAAGTAGACCGTCAATCGGCATTTTGCTTTTAAAAAGAGACAAGTAACAAATGTAGAGAATAGATAATTTCGAAGTTAATGAAATTGATTGAATCGCCTGGCTCGTCGTTGGAACTGTCATTATACATGACCTGCTCTACACAGTATGGACTGGCATGAAATCTCCTGAGATTTGGAGAGCTAATGAATACTTGAATAAACACTCCGGGAAAGAAAATTACAGCGATTGTAGTAATGGCGGGCATGTAACATTGCTTTTTTATATCAGCAAGGGTTTTCAGCAGGAATATTCCCAAAAGGATAAAAGCCAAGATGATGAAAAGCTTAGGAATCAATAATGAATAAACTGAATTCAGGAAACAACACTAACGGCGATGCGCAGACCAGATAATGGCTCAGAGGGTAATATAATCAGAGCTGTCAGTTGAATGGAACCCGTTGTGGCAGGAAAAATTTCTTGCCTTTGAAAAGCAGTTAATTGATATTATGACAAAGACGTTAGAAATTCCTGGCATTGCGGCATCCAAGAACAAAAGAAGAAGAAAACAAAATGTCAGCTTTGGGAATGTATATAATGACTAAACCAGTATATTGACTGTAAAATAGGTGTCAGACAAAATTACCCTTTGTCAGCGTTTTCTTTTTCATGATAATACACCAGTGCCTAAACGGAGGTAAACTTTGTTTCTGGCATTTGTCTTTAAAAGTGAAAAAAAAAAAAAAGACTGAAAAAAGAAAAGAAAGAAAGAAAGAAAGAAAAAAAAGAAAAGAAAAGAAAGAAAGAGCACAATAGAACAAGTATCTACGTATAGAATTTGCGACAATCTGGTCAGTTAATGTATTTTTCTCACCAAATTCTGCGCAGGATTGAGAATTAGTTAGATCTACTTTAGCTATAGAGACTGCTTGAAGAGATTTGGTAGAGATGTAAATTGTGATTAAAAACGGTGCAATAATGGCTCTAGACCACTGACGGAAGCCTGTGAAAGATTGATGTGAAGATGCGATGCTTTGGTATGGACATCAAAGGAAGCCCGAGGGAAAGTCAAAAACTGAAAGGAATTTCGGTTGCCCGTTTCAAAGGCTGTCATCAATCAATTTCTCATTCATATTCAATCATTGCTTTCTGATAGATAAGAGAGAGTCGGCGTTTCTTTTCCTCTGCGAACGGCTGTCTCGTCCATAAAGTAAGATATTGCCTTTGGCCATAGATTGTCATTTCTGGAACATGGATAAACATCATAGAGAAATCCTGGTACTCTAGCATTATTCAAGCGTTTTGGTTTAAATTTAAATAAATATATTTGATGTTTTAAATGTCATATTGCACAAGGTTAACAAATCAGATTCAGAATCAAGTTTCACACTGGAAACGAGATGGGAATAGATACCGTACCGTCAATGATGAATTAAGATACAAGTAAATGTGCCAACATCCATAGTAGCAAAATTTTGATTGTTTACTCAGTTTTTAGCCACACGTTTGCAATACTCACCAGTTTAAAACAGTCACTTTCCGTCGAAAGTTAGCGCCATTTTCTAACCTATCCTATGCCACAAATGAAATCCATTGTAGTGCTGTTGACACATAACTGGATGGTAGCAGTCATTCTAATCTAATCGATTAATATAATGTAAAGATCAATTTAGAGTAGCGTCAGCGGGATGGGCGAGGAGTCACTCTATTAAGCTACAACTATCGCTAGTTCAACAAGGAAAAAGCATTGTTTCGTATCCAAGAACTCCAACATTTTCCGTTGCTTAATCAATCACCTGTTGCCTGAAGGAAAGATTCTGAGGTACTTCGCACACAATTCAAAGGAAATGTGTCTGTAAGGAGGATGCAGCACTCAGAGGGAGTTACCGATCTTGAATGTAGAGCGAGACGGGTTAGAGCGATGCCTCAACGCTGGTCCCTGCTTCACAACGCTATGGCGGACAGTGCAAGTGGGCTGACCATCCAACTTGTTATGTGAGGTCGTTAGTCTCATAGTATTGCATAGACGTTCTCGCTGTGAGCATTGATTTGCCACTGATCTTCCTTTTTTAAAATGTTTGTAAATCCTTTCAAACTTAAAAAAGTGGCGTTATCTGAGCTTAAGTGCGCATCCAGTTTTAGTGAGAAGAATTTTTGTAGATAGAAATTTGAAATTTAAAAATCTTTGCCCGGAGAGCGGCGTCCCCGCCTACTCTTCATCCGATTTTTAACTGCCAAGAGTTTTTTTAACATAAGTAACCTACGCACGGGACCTCCGAAATATATCGGTCCCTATCTGAGATGGCTAAGCACCAGGCTTCCCTGTCCCAGAGTTGAGTCAAAAAAAAAAAAAAAAGAAAATCGCCTAAGCCCTCAGCTACAACACCACCACCATCACCCCGTCCCCATCCCCCCACCCCCACCCCTCGTGATCCCTCTTTCCCCCTCTCTCATTCTTCTTCCCGTTCTCCCTTTCCCCACTCCCATCCCTCTCCGTCCACCTATCGGGTCCACTATCATCAGAACTTCAGTTTCTGTATGATTTGAAGGCTTAGACCCTGTTGTGTTGCCCGTGCATTGAAAAAGGCAGATCTGATATTTTTCAGTTGATTGTTATTATTTTAAGTTCCAAGGATTCACATAGTTATATTGTTTGATCAGGTTCATGAGCATTGATTTCTCTGAATATATAATGAGTGAAAAGCTCAAAGAATATTCAGAAAATGGATCTGGTATGACTGAAATTAGTGTCTTAAAATAGAAACTAACATTCGTTAGATATGAAAAAGAACATAGCAAGAGAAACATTATGGATGGATGGATGGATGGATGGATGGATGGATGGATGGATGGATGGATGGATGGATGGATGGATGGATGG
>JBCEWB010074011.1:0-13120 GCA_039654565.1 Peronia peronii | reverse complement strand
GAGGAGGGAATGGGTTCTGGGAGTCATTTTGGAAACCGCTGGGAGGGGGGGGGGGGAGATGATTTTACTCATTACCATCGGTTTTGGCATACTCACATTAGAGGAAAATAATCGAAAAAAAATTGAAATCACCCATGGTTCCCATGACAACGGCCGCCATCTTGGATTTTGCTACCAGATACTGCGTAAATTTTCCAACCGATTTGCTTGCAATTTTGCGCACACATTTTTCCATTTCATGTCTCAATTTTATCAGGCCAGACTTTTTATAACGTGCTTAGTTTTTCTTCTACAATTTTTAAAAATTTAAAATGCGAAAAGGGGACCGATTTTGACAAAAATTGACCCCCAAAATCTCAGATTTCTCAAAAACTTAAAACGATATAAAAAATCCCTCGTGATAATATTTACATTTTGTTTTCTGTATTTATGCCAAATTTCATGATAATCTGTCCAGAAGTAGAAAGAAGATGGCACATTTGTTGTAAGAAACGCCATTTTCAAAGAAACGCAATAAAAGTATTTTCAACGAGAAAAATACCTTAGAGAGGCTTTTATATCGGGATTTCAAACTAAAAACATAATTTTATTGTTTCACATTCTAAAGGCCTCTCAGTGATTCCTATGACTTATCATGCCTTTTACTGAGTATCTATTCATATTTTTATGTCCGTTTTTGCTCCATTACCCCTATCACTAATGCCCTGCCTTGGAGCAGTTTCAGGGTCATGGAAAGTCTATAAATGGCCGCCAGGTCTTCTTTTTGGTCAGAGATAAAAGTGTCTTGCTCCTTGATGTGACAGATAGTGCACTACTGTGCTCTGAAATAGCAGAAATGGGGTAAATTGTGATCTCATTAGGCCGTGGCAACTTCATTTTAGAGGTTCTGGTGAAAATTTTCGCTGATTTTCGGTGTGGTCAGCGTCTCCAGTGGCCAGCCAGTATCCATTTCAGACACTGGAGCTCCTGATATTGTTGGCTGAGATCATAATCAAGTCTTTTCTGCACAATTTGCCCTTACAAAGCGAAATATTGTTGATATATCATTGAATATCGAGCCCTGACTGAGCCAGGAACTGCATATTAGAAATATTGGTCAACCATTGAATGACCACCCTTTCAAGGCGTTAGACTGGACATATCAACGTTTATATCATTTTTATATTAGCAAAAGGCATAACGTTTAAGAGCAAGCAAAAGCCCAAAAACGATTTTTTTTTTTTTTTAGCAAAAACCCAGTTTCAGGACCCTCAGGACAGAAGTAGAATTATTTCGACACAGTCACAGATGTAAAAGAGACAGTAATTATCTCCGTTGGCCATTTTTAAAAAAAACGTTAATGTTATGGCAGTTTTCGTATTGTCACAGTTTCTGTCCCGAAATGAAGTCAATATTTACTTACCTCCCCTGTTTCTAAAACTCAGAATTATCTTCGTGAAAAGAAAACTCACGTAAACGAAAGTTTACTTTTGGACAGTTAAAGACTATTTAGCCTGTGAACGATATAAAACTTATTTTTCAGAACATCTCATTCAGAGGAAGAACGTCCTAAACGATATTTCAGTTCCGCAGGAAAGCAGATTGAAATCTTGCCATATGTCTTATTTAGTTATCCAAATCACTCCGTGTGCAGCTTATGATCTCATCTAGTGGTTCCCTCACGTTTGTCGTTTCGTGGCGATTTTTTTTATCAGCCCTGGATGGTGGCCTTGCGTTGTACATGCAGGCTCTGTCCCCAAGTCTGTTTAGGACGCTCAGCCCTTTTCCATTTCATTTGTAAATTCCAGTGAAGAATGTGACCAGTGACATTTCAGACACTTTCCGTACTATGTGCACGGCTCAAATGCACTTTTTTTTGCTATCACACTATCTGAGCCACAGAAAGGACAGAAAAAAAAAGCATTTTCAGTTCCATTAGAAAGATTGAAATCTTCGTACTATCAAGGTTATCTTTGCCTGTCTTCTCAATCAAAGTTATGGACTTCACTCAAGCAAATCCCGTTCAGATTTCCATTTGACGTTGCTGTACGTGCACTGCTTCCAGTTCCGATATTTTCCGTCTGTGTTACTAGATCATACCGCATTTCTTCAGCCCTAGAAATTCTTATTGTCCAATTTATAGTTCCATACGACAGATTGAAGTTCTACGATCTTCGCCCTCCATTACACCTTTGAGTGACTCATTAAAATATTAAGAGAGATCAGATTTCTCACATATACTTTGCTTTCAGAGGTTCTATAATCCTGCTATATAAACAGCTTACACTGTCTTTATACAGTTAAAAATTCTTTCCTCCCGACCTGTGTTTCCTCCATATTAAAATGTAACATCTGACCAGCCGATATATAAACAGAAAGGCAGACAGATTTGTCACTGTTTAGGCCAAATGTCACATCACGTGACAGCAAACTGTCCCTTGAATACAAATTCTGATACACGTTTGAGCTTACAATATGCTTGACTTAAAGTAAGGTATTTCTCAGGGAAGATCTCCAAATACCTAAATATATATCATAACCCACTCTAGCGCATAGTGCCATATAAAATCTAAGTGTTTAGCGGTATTTAAGTTCAACCAGTCTTCGTGGCTATTATTAACGTCACCGTATCCATACAGAATCAATCTATTATAGGCTTAGCACCAGATCTAGATCTTAACGATACCTTACCGGTATATGTAATGGTGCATGGGACTGACCTACATATCATAAGCTCTTGAGGAATAATGGTATAACATCAATATTGCCACGCTGTGCGTGCTTTTCCTTCTCATTTAGGCCTTTCTCATTGACCTACGTCCGCTAGAACGTCAAAGCTACACCGACTTGA
Organism: Peronia peronii; assembly: GCA_039654565.1. NCBI lineage: Eukaryota > Metazoa > Mollusca > Gastropoda > Systellommatophora > Onchidiidae > Peronia > Peronia peronii. The sequence goes on along the minus strand of JBCEWB010074011.1, from coordinate 10,290 downwards.
GTCGGGCTACCCACTATCGAATAAAAGTATCACAGATGTGCTATGTTTAAAGTGAAGAAATCACAGATGCGTTGAAAAGATGGAGAACATTTTATAGACTGCTGATGAAAAAAAAATTATATAGCAGCCGAATTCACTGTACGTGATTGAGATTCCTCATAAATTTGAAAAATTCTTACCCTGGTATCGTTTTCTTTTAAAAGCTATGACTGGCTCTAAATGGGCACAAAGCATATACACTGGTTATGCAGAATCCTGTTGAAATCGTGACAAAATGCCTTTGAAAACCTTCTTGAATTTTTTGTTATAATTCCAATAGATGAAGAAACTGACATTGGCATTAAAGTGAATAACATATTGTTCAATGTTAGACATCACAAAATAGATCGCATCATATCTTCGTCCTGCGAAATACTCCGGCACGAAGGTCACGGCCAAACCATGAACGGACATAACAAAGGTGGACATCAGAAGAAAAATGGCCACCAAAACCACAGCCTTGACCAGCCGCACATCTTTCTCACTGAGCTCTGCTTCATTTGTATTATTCTGATGTACTGGATGTGGACTTCCGCCATCTTGAGATGCGTTGTTTGTTTCTTCCGGTTCTGTGGTCACGTTTATCACTTCCTCTGCTGAACATTCCAAGTGATTTAGCTTCTTTTCACCTCCAGTCATCTGTTTCCTCACTCTAGAAGCCCTCACTAAAGATCGTGTCAGAATGATGGAGCACACTAGGACCACAGACATCACAGTGATAGGGAGAACGGCTCGGTCTATGAATGAAATCACAGAGTTGATGATCACGAAATTATGAGAGAAATAGAATGTGAAGCGAGATGTGTTGGTGACAGGATTAGTTTGCCAGGATAGACCAGTGGTTGATAACTGAGGAATTCTGATTATCACACAAACCACGGTTATGATGGCAAGTATAAAAGCTGTACGTCTGACGGTGAATGATGATTTGAAGGTGAATGGCAGGGTAACACAGCAACACCTCACAACAGCGATATAAACTGTGGTCAGCATGGACATGTCCAGGAAGATGGACTTGTACCAAAACAGAATTCCGCCTATGGAGGTCATACTAACCGGCTCTGCCACGCCTGAGAGAAATAGACCACTGCAGATATTGCATGTGAACTGAAAAATCGACATGACGAAATCTGAACTCGATAGAACAAAAAATGATAAAGTCACACTGTCGTGGATACCCATCTTGGCAAATACAATCATATTTATAATGTTGGCCACACAGCCGAAGATCATGATAAAAGGTCCGATAATGTAATAAAAGATGAATAATATCTGGTTGAGAGTTTGGCGGGTGATCAGACCTTCCAAGAATTCTAGTGTCTTCAGTTCTACAGTGGAACTTGTATTCAATGACATGTTCTAGGCTGTGATAGTAGAAAAAAAATCAGAGTTCCTTCTGTTTCCAATCTGAAGTTTTCTAGGTGTTTTCTGGTTTGCTAAAGGAAACCTTTATAAGGTATGAAGTTCATTTCAAAAATAACTACAGTCGTTCTATTGACAAAACTTTCAGTGTAAAATATTGATGATAAGTAAAACATATCTTTCACACAATTGCCACACAATGGAACATTCGCGGCTCTATCGATGCCTTTGTGCATGGGTAGAACCGTCCGTTGAATTATGCAAGATAGGTGGACTTTGTCCAATTATTCAATGATATAATTATTTTGGAACCAAGTTTCTGCTTTCTTCCTCGTCAAATCGTTATTTCTTTAAACTGTCCTATGATATTTGGGAAAAAATGAAAGCTGCAATAGGGTGATTTGGAGTGGATATCAAGGATGTCACAGTAATAAACACCAATAGTTTAGTTAAACATTGGAATTGTTGGAATGTGGCTTTGCTCCATTTCGACAATGCGCTAGTCAGAATTAAAGCTGAGATTCTGAAGATTTTTTACTGGAAATTATTGCAATACCCTCAGTATTCGCCTGATCTTGCTTCATTTCCACCTCGTCACACACACACACACAAACACACAAAAAAAATCGACATTAGAGAATAACTTTGAGGACCTAAAGTTGACTCGGAAGCTGCAAAAGACGCCATTAGAAACTTGGACAGAGCCACTGACATTGTCACATTCATGTCATTGTTACAGAGCATACATTAAGGCGTTAAGAGTGATCATGACAAGTTGTGTAACTTATACACCATTCTACATTTAAAATGTTTTCAAGATAGGAAAAAATGAGCTTTTCTATTGGAATGAACCGGGTACATGGAGTTTTATGTATCTTGACTGTAAGAAGACGCAAGAAAACAACACGTGGAATACAAATTGCACGACCCTTTCCAATAACAAGTAAAACAAACTAGAAAATAACAGCTGTAATTATTTAATTCTGACATCGCAGATATGAGATATCTTTTAAAAAAACATAATTAGATTGATAGATAATACTTATACAATTTGATAATTTATGGGTACGGTATCCTCATGAAAGTGTAATTATAATATGTCCATATTATAAGCTGTATTTTGTTCAAATTAGTCCAAAGGGAAAATGGGACTGTCAATAGTTGGAAATGTTGATAACATCAGTTTCTGCAGATGTAAACATTTTAAAATTTAAACAAGACAATTAGAATGTCATCAATGTATGCGTTATACCAGTACAAATACGTCCATAGGTGACTGATATTTCATTTCTCCCCGAGTATTTTTTTTCTTCCTGCATAATTAGATGTAGTAAGTTATGATCAATTTCAGTATCACTATTTATTAATTGATCATCAAATTTTCCAAGCATGACAGCTATTTCTCACACCCTGATTTAACTTGTTTCCTACCCAACTGACAATATTTTGCACTTCGTTTTCTCGGACACATTTATAGATCAACCCATCATAATGGTTTAATCTCCCCCCTGTGATCTACTTAAAATCTATTCTCAGAAATTCTTGGTGATTCACAATTACCTTTCCTGTGCTGCCAGATGTGATGATTGAGACAATTAAAAGAGCTTTATTTGTTTCATCACTCGAAGTAGTAAGTGACAGGATATTACATATCTCCTTCTCTTGATAAATTAAATAGCTTCGGTCTATACATCTTTCTAGAGATGCGAATTAATCAGAGTGATTGCTCGTGCCCGAACACTCTCTAGAGAGTATTTTTGGTCATCGTATAGATTTTGCACCAGAAATGAAAACGGGTTCGGTGCTCAGATTTCTGCTAATTAAACATGCTTGCATCTTTACATATTACAGAATTTGAATATTGTTCTCTTAATCAGTAGTCCAGGGTCAGAAGAAGGTCTAAACAGGATTGGAGAGGAGAGGGAGGAGGGGTTCCTGAACGTGGGTTTTGTTTTACAAAATAGATTTTCATTTTTTATTTTCTCTTAAAAGTTTTGTCCCTTCTAAGTACAAAAGTAGTAATAAAAGTGGATATGTCCATTCTAACGTGTTTGAACCATGGTCATTCAACGGATCTTCCGGCTTACTGTCCACTAGGATTCTATTCCTTCTGGTTGCTATACTGGATATAGGCAGAGAATGCATGAAACACCTGATCATGACCTCTTCTAACAATATCTTGAGCTCCAATGCCAAGGATGGACGAGGTGACTACTCTCAGACGCAACAGACTCATGATCACGCAGACTATCAGTATAAGCTTTCACCAGGTGCTCTGAAGTGAACTGCCAAGTCTTACGAAGAGTGAAATTATAATTCTCTTTTATCTCTACTGCTTTAGAATACAGTTCTGGACTATCTGCCTTTGTAAAGTCAAAGCAAGTTAGTTTTGATATAGAAAGATATGAAGGCCACAAATAGGCCATCAAGGCCCCGGAAGTGGCTCTGACGGAACACTTATGGTGATAGTTTAGAAAATTGGAGAAAAAATTGGAAAATGAATAGAAATCCAAAGAAAGGGGAAAAAAGGCACAAATGTCATGAACAATGAGCTAGTAAATGAAAGTCAAAAGGCTGTTTTGAGGTAAAAACTAAATATTTTTTTTCCACGGCCATTAAAAAAAAAAAAATCGAACGCGTTTGTTTCAAAACCTAGTTCTTGTCACTATTCCGCTATCTACCTTCTTATTTCTGAACCGATTCTATTTCTAAACAGATTTGACATACAGCATTTCCACAACAAGGCAAAAAAATGTACATAATATGTGCATCTATTCGTTTTGTAGGTTTTAGAAGAAAAAAAAGGTTTCTGTTATGAAAGAAAGAGTGAGAGGTAAAATTTCACCACATGTCATTGTCAAAATTGTCCACAAAACCTTGTTTACCCAGACATGAAAAGCTGAAATAATATGTCAAACAAATGGTTGACTACGTTTGATCGAGTTCCACTGAATCATTTCAAATAGAGTCATTTCAGAGAAGCCAGAATCCAAGAGGTCGCGCGTTGTTTGAGCCATTCACTTTCTTTCTTTTCTCAATTTTTCTCTGATTTGAACATGCCGAATTCGATGGAAACAGGTAAAATTGCCATTCCGTATTACTGCCGTTTGAAAATAAAATACAGCATCCATCATTTTCAAGATACGTAGACACTGTGTTTTATTTTCAAACGGCAAAATAGTTAACAAAAATCAACTCTAGGACGCGAATCCAACTCTCCCTCACCAGTCTCTCATCCCAACAACCCTCCTAAACAATATCAAGCAGATATCCACTTGACATTAAGCATAGAACAGATACATAATGTAGATTTCAAGTTCAGCAATAGGTTCCGGCTGATATTCGTACAACCTGTGATGTCTATATTGATGAGGTATCTTAACCAGACCGTTGTTGTTGTTGTCGTCGTTGTTTTGTTATTGTTGCAGTCGTTGTCATTGTTGTTGCAGTTGTTGTTTTGGTTACTGTTGTTACTGTTGCTGCTGCTATTGTTGTTGTTTTTATTGTTGCTGGTGCTGTTGTATTTGTTCTTGTTTGTTGTTGTTGTTGTTGTTATTGTTGTTGTTATTGTTGTTGTTGTTGTTGTGGAATGTTGATTTGGGTATATTCTAGTCGTGTGTCCCCTGGAAATGGTAAAAAAAATATAGTTACAAACACTATTCCTTTATTCCTCTCAGCTTGAATCTGAAACGCTTTTACCCTTTTCTGGTGACCTGCTGCATTCCATCGACATTCATCGTTTTTAAACAGTTGACCGTCCGTCCCTCAGTCACCATCAGTGCCAAAACATATCGCCTCAACCTTATAGTTAGTGAGTCTCAGTCTTGCCCTCTCACCCACCCGTCTGCCCACTTTCTTTTGTCATTCGTGTACTAGTATTGCATGGTCTTTTCTCTTCTTGTTCTTCTTGTTCTTCCTATCCCGTGAATGTGTGATCGTTATTAAGTGATTAAGTCCATAACTACACTCCACCATCTCCTGCTTCCATCTGTGATTCTGTCAAGCTGAGGATTATCCACTCGTCCTTGTTGCAAGCCCATCTTGGCATCACCATTGGGCTACTGACCCAATAAGCGCATACTATCGAGTACAACACTGTGTTCAATTGGGCATTTCGAGATAGACTCATGACCGATGGAACATCGCTTAGACACGGAGTAGTTTTCATGGCGTTGACATGACTGAATGCTCATAATTCATCAAGAGTTGCTTGGCATGTACAGATCATGTAAACAAATCAGCTTGTGAGCGGAACTTCCTCGATCAATGTGAGCGATCCCGATATACTTCAGTAAACTGTCTACCAAAGATGTGATGGCTAGCGTGTCCGAAACCACAGCACATCATGCATCGCTCACGCAGACGGAGCTCACTCACTCGATGTGAGTAAATTTAAACCTGTAAGGCTTTTGTTGACTTTTCGTGCAGAGATTAGCCTATAACAAGTACACACTTTGTCATGCACACATACGTCTGAAATAAAGAGTTGAGAGAGAGGAGGGAGAGTAAACTTAGGCAGTCAATGCAATTGCATAAGGGACAGTGAACACTTAAGTCTTTGGTATCTTTTCGCTGAAGGATAATATTAAAAGTTACTAAGATTGAATTATTCGTATCAATACGAAAATAACCATGGTGGATGCCGAGGTCGAAAAAGTGTGTTAGAATTTTCTTAGCCTATTGAAAATTGACAGTGATAACTAAACAATGTGAGTGGACAGAGTTCACTGGTCTTCGTTGACTACACGTATGTTTGTCGTTACCGCTCAAAGGATTTCGTCTAAAATTATCCTACTGACTTCAAACTAATTATGTCGTCATAGACCGAAAAGTCTATTAATCCTAGAATGCCCAAGCGGCTCATCTTAATGTATTTCAGAGTGTGACAGAAGGTGGTAACCTTGTCGCGCTATGTGAGAAAATTATATTTTGGGGGGGGGGGGAGTGGGAGGGGTTAAGTCTTCTATTTTTTTTTTCTGTTAGTGCCTCAGGCAGCCTACGAAATATGATATTATTTGCGTTGACTGTTTGTTTTACGTGAGTCTGCATACCGACTATGTATGTATGCCAAATTTTAACACATTTTTTAAAGGCCTAAATCGGCTGTCATAGAAAATCTTGGAACGTATGTATTTATGGTTATCAGATAATATTCAAGCTGCTTCTCGGCGGAAAACAGAATGCACCAGTGCCAACCAGGCACTTTATTTTGTTGTTGTTGTTGTTGTTGTTTGTTAAGTTATGCATTAAGAATAAGATTTTTTTCAGCATAATACACAACCATTTAATACTAAAGTAAGTAGGATTATGTCGGTTTCACCTACCTGCCCAGTTAGGTGAGAAGAAATTGTATGAGTAGAAATTTGAATTTTGGCGATTTTTCTCGAGAGCGGTGTCTCCGATTACTCTTCATCCGATTTGTAGCTGCCAAGGATTCTATAACGTGCGTAATGTTGATACGAAATTTTATGCTTCCCTGAGAAGGCTAGTCAAAGAGCTGGCTCTCATCTTTTCCATTCTCTTCCGTTGGATTCGAACCATCGATTTTTTCACCAAGTGGTAGATGCCAAGGCGCTTTCTTGTGACTGTTCTCTCTTTCTCTCTCTCTCTGTCTCTCTCACTCTCTCTTTCTCTCTCTGTGATCATTTTAATAATGTGTCTCCGATTGCACGCGATACTAAAAGTCCAGTTGTCTATTCCATTTAGTTTCATCTTTTGTAATCAGTCCGACAGTGATAAAATTACATTTGTAGAAAAGGGGAGGAAAAGTGCAAATATTTTTCCGTAGCCAAAATTATGATTAAATTCCTGGATATGGGTTTTGAGAAAATTACATTGAACCACTGCTGAAATGCCATAATGATTACTTGCAATCCTCATTGTATTCGTACATAATGGGTATTAACTCTCCATCATGCATACGTGAGTCATTTCATTGTATTATACCCCTGTATTGACCACTCCGAAAAGATAAACTCTTACTGTGTTCAAATTTCATTCATAGTTGATGAGGCACAGTATACATGGAAGACACATTCACAAGTACATGCATAATAATACAGACAAAAATATCACACAATCTGAACAAGGCAGACTAAATATTGCAACAACTTGATAAGCGTAACGCTGATAGTAGAATGTAATGTAAACGCCCACTTAGTTCGGAATATTTCGCTTGATTATAAAATGAGTCCATGCTGGTATTCTGGATTCTACAGATCTTCTCATACTGAGCGTCGATATGCCCACGACTTTTGTATTGGGTTGGGTTTATCGGGATATCAGCATGATCAGGGTTACATTGTGTTTAACTAATACGGCTGAAGACGTGTACAGGTTAGTAATGAAAATCAAACACTTCATGTAAAAATTGTATTATATCAGCATGCCGGTACAGGGCCTCGATGAGCGCCTGTTGTGTGATTCTAAACTCGGTGAGTGACGAACGTATGCAGATATCAAATTCTACATTTCAGGCCCTATATGGTGTTGATGGCTTTGTCTTTGGACAATCGGCTCGGGATCAAAAGTTCGTGGTTGGAATTTTGACAGGTCTTGAAATTTTGTCCTAGGGAAAGACAATTTACATAACGTCCTGACTCAATCCAGATGTTAAATAGCCAAACAACTGTAGAAGGCGAGTATGTTGGTAGATTAATAAGGATTCAAACCCTTTACTGGCGATTGTGCCCTGCATGCTTCCCCGGGAGCTAAGAACGCTTATGAGTGTCTCCCTTGAAGTGTCGGCTAAAAATAGATTATAAAGCACTCAGAGCCTATGCCCTTAGAGAAATAAGCGCTATGATAAATGCTGTCTGGTATTATAATTATTTCCACACGGGTGATTCTCCATATTTTGTCTATCACTGATATGGAATGGAAGTGTATGAGTGATTCATATTCCCGAATGTTTTACGTGAAAATCTAAATCATTCTTCTGACTCTCACTAGTATTGTAATTAAATGAGATATTTCGAAATCGGTCACAAAACCGAGGAATTTTCGCTCAGGCTCTGATTTAAGTACATGGTCTTCGCATGGCAGACAGGATTTGACCAATGATAAGCATTCCGACATGTCACACCATATGAACAAAGTGAGCGATGTTTCCTCGGACCCATCTCGAAATATTTCATTGCTTTTCTGAGTGTCACTCGTACTTCAATAATAATTTGCCGGAAAAGATCACAGTCAAACTTTTGAAAGCTGTTGAGGCGAAAATAATTTCAAGGAAACTTAAATAGGATAGCTGGAAATCAAGAGGATCTCAATAATAATTTTAAGATGTAAGTATTGTACGCTTGCATTTGACACACATAGTGTATAGGATACATACATAGATTGAAGAAAATGGATAGAGAAAGTGACAGACTATCAGGATGGAGAGATAGAACAGGAGAGAAACGTAGAGAAAAAAATGAACGATTTAAAAAAAAAAAACACTCGTTTTTTTAATCTTTTATTATGACATTTATTTTTCCATGATGACCGGTTCTGTTATACATGGCTCACTTGATCTCTGAAAACTAAAATAGAGTGCGTCGTGACCTGCTTCCATTAGAATTAAAAAAAAAAAAAAAAGGCGTACATTTGTTTCTGTTGCACGATTACAGCTCTATAATACCTGATAGCCAGACATTTATGAGAAGGTGGGGGGGGACGAACGGGCCCTGGGAGTAATTTTGGAAACCGCTGAGGAGAGATAACTTTACTCATTACGTTCGGTTTTGGCATACTAAAATTAGAGGAAACAATCGAAAAAAAAATTGAAATCACCCATGATTGCCATGGCAATGGCCGCTATCTTGGGTTTTCCTATCCGATATTGCGTAATTTTGCCTTCGATAGGCTTTGAACTTTTCCAACCGATTTGCTTGTAATTTTGCGTACACATTTTTCCATTTCATGTCTCAATTTTGATACACCAGATTTATGATAAAATGCTTAGTTTTTAACTCTACAATTTTTTAAATTTGGCATGTGAAAAGGTCACGAATTTTCGAAAATTTGACCCCAAAATTTCAAATTTCTCAAAAACGTAAAGCGATATCAAAAATCCGTCGTGACAAGATTTACATATTGCTTTGTTCTATATTCATGCCAAATTCCATGATAATCGGTCCAGAAGTAAGAAAGAAGATAACACATTTGTTGTCTTTGAGAGAAACGCAATACAAGTATTTTCAACGAGAGAAAAATACCCAAAACAAGCTTTTATATCGGGATTTCAAACTAAAAATATAATTGTTTCACATTCTAAAGTTCTCTCAGTGATTTCTATGATTTATCTCTCCTTTTACTGTCTATATGCTCATTTTTTTAAATCCCTTTTTGCTCCCTTACCCTTATCACTAATGGTTGTCGTGGAGCAGTTTCATGGTCCTGGGAAGCCTATATATAAGCCTATATTTGATTAGAAATAAAAGTGTCTTGACCCTTTATGTGACAGACAGTGCACTACTGGGGCAAATTATGATCTCACTAGGCTATGGGAACTTCATTTTAGAGGTTCTAGTGAACATGTTCGCTGATTTTCGGTAAGGTATGCGTATCCAGTGGTCAGTCAGTGTCCATGTCAGGCACTAAAGCTCCTGATATTGTTGGCGGAGATGATAATCAAGTCTTTTCTGCACAGTTTGCCCTTACAAAGAGAAACATTAATCTGTCATTGAATATGGAATCCGGACGGAGCGAAGAACTGCATGTTGGCAGTATTGGTCAACCATTGAATGACCACCCTTTCAAGGCCTGAGATTGGACATATCAACGTTTATATCATTTTTATACTGGCAAAAGCCAAAACGTTTAAGGGGGGGGGCGGGTCCTGAAGGTGATTTTTTTTATTATTAAAGATAGGCTATTTTAACCTTGCCCATCGCATTCGGCATG
>JBCEWB010074000.1:0-13120 GCA_039654565.1 Peronia peronii | reverse complement strand
CAACAACAACAACAACAACAACAACAACAACAACAACAACAACAACAACAACAACAACAACAACAACAACAGCTACAACTCCACTAGTTATGAGCGGACGGAGAGCGTCATTTCATTGATTTCCAGTTGTTGTTATTGTTGTTATTGTGGAAAGCATAGTCATCTCTTTGACCATATGGGTCTCTTAAAACTCGTAAGGTTAACGGCGAGAATTTTATCGCTCGGTGAGAAGAGACAGAAAGGTGATGGCTGATAACGGGCGAATGGCACCGAAATGATTTGTAATGAGGCCAATCAGAATAAGTTGTAAGTCGCTGGACTCGAACAGACAAATCAAAGGTTGAATATGACGAGGAGGGTCTGATACCACTGTTTTTAATTTGCAGAAATTGAAAGAACATTTATATGTGAATAAGAAAATATTTGCTCTTATGGACAGGTTATAAGTATATCAGAATGTTGTGAGGTGGATGTCTAGATTTATGTACTAAACTATTCATTTTTGCTTATTTTTCTCCCGATTTTAGTCGGCACTGAGTGGTTAAGCATTGTCTCTTCAATTTGCAACATCTTTGGCTAGAGTTCAGGTAGGTAAAAAAATTTTTTAAAAAATATCAGTACGTACACTAGATCCGTTTCGCTGCGATGGACGGAATTGAGCGAGACGTTGGCCATTTTAGTCTGTGACCCAACTGGACTCTGGAAAGAAGCGCATATAGAGAAGTAAGAGATGGGTAAGTAATTTATGATCAGAGCTCTTGGTTGTAAGTGACAGATTTAATAAATGTAAAGACTATTGAGCAAGTATCGTCTCTAGGTCTTCGTATCGTCAGATTGGACGCATACATTTTCCAGTGGCCTTCTCAGAACTGGGAAACACGATTCGGATAGATCTTGGTAAAAATCTGTATCTAAAAACAGAATACTGCACACTTTTTAATTCTTTTTTAAAAATTTAGATTGCAAAGAATCATCATGGGATATGCTGTTACACAACAAAATCACATGCACTTTTCGACTGAGAGGATAAAAGTTCAAATTTAACTACGGTTTTGGTCTTTTTTCCCGCTCTCCTCTTTGTTGTCTGTCCACATATTTCTCCAATCATCCCTTATCTCTGAATGCCAGTAAGCCTATAATATACAATTAAAATCTCCCAATTAATATGGAGATGAAATAAAAGATCAGCAGTCTAGCGTCTAAATCTAAGATGAATATGCCATTTTAAACTGTGACAATCTTTGAATCTCTCAGCGCTGGACTGATTTATATTTTAGTGGAGTAGACTGGGCTCAGTGGGTCCCAGAGTATAATGGCAGACACTTTGTTCAATTATGGGCCGCCCGCTGCGCGGGGCGCCGGGTTTATTAATAGTATGTTTATGGTAATAACTCATTTTACTGAGACATCGACATGCACTCATTTTTACTGGCTGCAGAACATTTCACCTACTTGGGTCTTGATAATGTAGCGATGGTGGGCACCCAAGTGTGATGAAATTTGTGCAAAAAAAAAAAATAATAATAATAATAAAAAAGTATGATCATCGGATTTGTCAGGTAATCAGGGTGGTATAGAAGAGCTTAATAAAAAAAAAGGAAACAAATGGAAAACAAGTTTTAGAATATAACAGTTATTGTCATCATGTGAAGAAGAAGCACAGCATGAGCTTAGAAAGAGGGATCATAAAAACTTGTATGGATGAGAAAAAATACGTAATTCTGGTATTTGTTTAGTGCCAGTTTGAGTGAAAAAAAAGGATAAAACATAAAGAAGCAAGGAACAAGAAAATATGATGGTGTTAGATGTCAATATGTCAATTTGTCAATGAGAAAAGTAATTTTCAAACTGTGAGGTATATTTTCTCAATTTTTGTTTTTGTGAACATGATGGTGTCACTCATTCCCTGTAAGGAATGACAAGAACTACAGCAAAAACAGCCACAGCAACAACAACAACAACAACAACAGCAACAATAAGCACAAAAACAATTACAGCTCCACTAGCAACAGCAAGGGCAGCAGCAACAACGGTTAAAATCTTTCCAAGACAATGGTGATTACGATAACAAACTCAGGAACTAATGGGATAACAGCAACAGCAACAACTTATATCGAAATAATCAATTCACTCGTGAAAAGTTCGATGAACCAAACAAGTCCTAACCCATTAACTGCATCAACTGAAATTCTTATCACCAGAGGACACCGATATCTTTTCCCAGTATAGGCCAAGGGCTAAAGACCTCTATTCAACTTGATCTTGGGATTTTTTTTTTCAGTCCATGAGTGAATGCTCCAGTTCTGAACACCGACCCCGAATCTCTTTCAGAAAATGTGGGGCCTATCTCTGAGCCTCTTTTCTGGTGAATTCCATTCTAGTGCCTGTCTGGTGATAAGGCTATCTGGCGCCCCTTTCTTCTTTTTAGACTGGAAAGAGGGGGGAGGGGAGGGAGGAAGGAAGGAAGGAAATGATTATCTCGTGATGATCACTGGGACCCTCGTATCAACTCGGATGTTTCACTGTTATTTTGCTCTGTTCCTGACGTGTTTTTCTTCTCGCAGTGTTTGTGCTCACGGTTCGGATAGTACGCTCAAGTTGCTGAATCTTTCCATTAAGATCTTTGTGAATATTTCTAAGTGGCTTACAGTCATATTCACCCATACTTCGCCACCGAAGAGAAGCTTTCTTGCCTCTTCAGTCACTGATTGGACTTGAACATTTTGCACTGGCCGTCTCGGAGCTGGGAAACAAGAATCGGATAGATCTTGCTTTTTTCCCCATTTCCATTCTTGGGCCTTTTCTATGACCATATAGAACCTTGGTTTTCTGTTACCTGGCTTTCTGAGTGTATGTTCTGTTCAAAGCCATCTGATGCTGCCAAGTTTCTTGTCTGTGCTTTCTTGCTTGCTTATTCCTCTTGATTCCTTGGGGAGCACAGGACCACAACAACACTCCTCCTGCGCTCTCGGTTCTGGCAGGTCCTCCCTAGCTCGGACCACGTCATTCTGGCGGCCTTCACTTCAGCGTCGATACCCCTGTGCAATTGTTTTGGTCGACTCAATTTCGCTTTCCTTGTGGATTCCAGCCTGGTGACGGTTGGATACAGGCTTTCGTAGAGTTTATCTCAGTTTCACCTGGGACTTAACCACGATATCTTTATCGATGGATAACTAAAAAGAAAATATGGTGGGATCGTAGAAAAGCAAATTGTTTTTGTCCATTGCATCCTCCTCCTCCTGTTTTTTCTAAAAATAGAAATCTCTTGAAATCTAGCGCACAGATTGTGAAACGATAATTAATTCAATGTGCAAAAACAAAGAAACGAATGAATAAAGATACAAATGGACAAACAACCAAAGAACATGGATAACATTAAGATGATGACATTACTGAAAATATTGGGAACACCAAATTTTCGAGCCTATCAGACTCACCATCGTCATTATCATCATCCTCCTCCCCCTCATCATCATTATCATTTATAGAAATATCCTTAAATTTGAAACATGGGCTGTTAACCGGTCGCTAACTTACAACAGTTAAAGAAACAATTAAAAATCCAGAGAATCAATAAGTTAAACTGTGAATAAACGGATTTGACTAGCCCAAATTTTTGAAACCTCTTGGTTCTTTCCCGGGGCAATTAGTCATCATCTTCATCGTTTTTAGATCTGTTTGGATGTGAGATATATAGACTGTCAATCGGTAACTAACCCAATGTAAAATAAACAAACAAGAAATATGAAAGATTTACAAATAGAAAATTGATGACATTGATGGAATGCCAGACATCATTATCATTTTCCGTCACAGATTATAGATCATGAATCAGATAAAGATGTCATCATTCCTATTTTGAGACACTCCAGCTCGTTGATACGATACCAGATTGTTCCTCATCAATTATGTTTTCTATCAGAAGTTTTTTTTTTTCTGAGAAAAATATTAGCGATAAAACTACACACGGATCCCATTCTAAACGTGGATCTTATTTAATCATTGTTAACATTAACAAAACCAAGAGACAGAACGGAATAAGGACAGGCATTAATACCCATTACTTCACCAGCAGTAGGACCGTAAAGTTTCCTTCCCTGTCCCCAGTTAGCCTCTTTAGTGATGGCTCCATCTCGCACCAGAGACCTGAAAACACATATTGTCTCTGTCTTGTTGGTAGGTCATTGTAGATATGAGTAATGTTGTCTGTGCTCTCAAATGTAATGAATGACTGGTCTGGAGCTTCACAGTTTTTCCTCATCACGGTGCTCAATTTCTGACGCCATTTAGGTCATACATTGGTCATTAATAGTGGTGTGTATTATGGGTCTTTGTGTGAGAAAGGCATTTCATTACAGCGAACTAGATTTTAATGCTCAATGTGTCAGAAGAACTGCTGGAGTGTCATTATGTCGGTAACAAGATGTTTTTCTCATCTTCTCAACAGTTTAGACCTAATTTTCACTACAAGACCAGTATCTTGGTAATCAGTTGTGCGTCATTTGGAGAGTAGTCACAATAACACAAAGTATGACATATACACCATTATTTAAATTGGTCCCTTGACACTTCTAGGGTTATATGAACACATGATCCTATACTATCCTATCCTATCCTATCCTATCAGATCCGATCCTGTGCTATCCTGTCTTATCCTGTCCCTATACAACCGTATCGTATCACATCCTGTCCTGTCCTGTCCTGTCCTCTCCTCTCCTATTCTACTACACAAGATCCTTACTAAGTGATGCTGGTATAATGCATAGTCCAAAGCATAAC
Organism: Peronia peronii; assembly: GCA_039654565.1. Classification (NCBI taxonomy): domain Eukaryota; kingdom Metazoa; phylum Mollusca; class Gastropoda; order Systellommatophora; family Onchidiidae; genus Peronia; species Peronia peronii. The sequence continues at coordinate 8,341 of JBCEWB010074000.1, read as the reverse complement.
AATACCGAAGGTCTAGAATCATATTTAATCTGATAATGGAAGATGAAAGATGTCAAGAATTCCATGCTGTCTTTTCTCCTGATGAGTATTTAGATTTTTTTTTTTACTTCACGTTGACTTCTAGAATGTAAAGCCTCTGAGAGATCTTGACTTCTGCTGGACGCCCACTGAGTTGTACAAGTAGTCAGCGAGTTGTACAGTGGGCCATCAATTTATACAGTGAGCCACCAAATTTTCCAGTGGTCCACCAAGTTATGCAGTGGGTCACAGAGTTATACAAATTGACAAAAAAAAAAAAAAAAAATATATATATATACACATGAGCCACTAAGTTGTGCAGTGGGTCACCAAGTTATACACTGGGCCATCAAATTATACTGTGAGCCACCAAGTTACCCAGCGGGAATCAAAGAAATAGAAGTGGCCTCTGGTTGAAGAAAGCAAGGCCTTGACCGGTTAAAGCCAAAGGGCTATCTGGAGAAGTGTGATGTTCAAATCCAAATACCCAAAACCAGAATTTCGAGAATGGTGGAACAAGAAAATTTTATAAATATGCCCAAAGAACTGAGATCTGTTTGTCTCAATTTTTCTACACAAGAAAGTGTGCTCATATCATTTTAACCGTATATCAGTTTAAGCCATTATTTGAATAGGATTGTCTGTTATTTGATACACTGGGCTATGGAGGGTTAAGATTATACAGAACACAAGCCGTAATTCACGGACACTCTTACATTGATATCTGTGGCAAATGGTGCTTGCAGCTGACAGATATAGTGAAGGATGGGACTCCTGGGGATTTTTGAGGTCAAGCAAATTGACTATCGCAGTCTCTCGGTGGTCATTGTACTAACATAGGGAGCAAACTGACCATCATAGTCTCTTGGGGTCAATAAAATATCGGTCTTGACTATTCTACCTTAGAGAGTAGGGAGAGAGAGAGAGAAAAAGAGAGAGAGAGAGGGGTGAGAAGAGGAGGTGGCACCGCAGAAGTAAAAGATAGATAGTTTCACCAAAAAAGTCTTCAATAGATTTTTGTTTTGTTTTGTAAATTATACGCATCTGTCGTGAATACATTCCACGGATGCAAATATTGTACCAAAACAGAAAGGTTGGTAGTGAAAAAAAAAAACAACTTTTGTTACAGGGATATAAAAAGACTTATAATTATGAGCGAAGAAATAGACAAGAATATGAAGATATATAAAGGCAAAAAATCCCTGGAATGACCAGGCGTGGGATAAAGAAAGGGAACAGAATCCTAGAGCAATACACAGCATGTTTCAGCTTCCTTTGCTGTCCATGTATGGGTACACTCAGCATATATTAATCTATACTATAAATCTGCAACAAAACCCATAAAGGACTTGTGATTTTGAAAACTACGGAATGAATCCATCTGAAATTTGCATACAGTACTGCTGCATAAAGATCTGTCTTTCTACTTATATAACGCCGAAAAAAGCTTAGTATGATTGATATTATCCTAAAAGGTGATAATAGTTGAATAGTAAACTGATATATTTGATCTGAATTGTACATTCGATAGAATGACTCGTCCAAAACACTGAACACGTTTTCTTTGAGTAGCATTCAGTTTAATCATCCAAAATACCAACATTGAGGTGTGCACGCTTGCCATACATTTTAAGTCACAGGGCAGTATCTGGTTTGACCTATGTTTTAAAAAACTCCCATAAGGCCGTGGGTTCTCTTCTTGTGTTAGAAAAAAATGACTGTTTAGTACTAACATCTCATCGTTTGTCCTATTTCTGTTCTGTTTGCTATCATTGTGTTCTACAGGTTCACACATAGGATTTTGCTTTACAAGTTTACATATAATATGGAGATAAGACTTAACAACAATTTACTCGTGCCTTTTCTCTGGTTTTCGTGTATGTTTTTATTTGGCTGAAAAACAAAACAAAATGTGATTTAATGTGAAAATCTGACTGAAATACTAAGAAACTGTTATAAAAACCTGTTTAACAACATAAATCTGAATGATATACAATAATAATAATAATAATAATATATAAAGTTTTATTTATAATAAACATGAATATAACATGCTGAACTTTTCATGGTGATTGGAGCAAGCATAAAAAGCTTTTGGCTTTGGAAAATTCGATATTCCCCGAGGTTTTAGGGCGAGCTGTTGTTTCGATGGCAACCGCATTTTCTTTGTCTTACATTCTGAATAATCTTTATTCCATTGTCTTATCAGCTTTCGCCACTCACTCTCTCTAAGATACTAACTCGGGCTTGCTCTCTCTCTCTCTCTCTCTCTCCTACACACACATATGCTCACTCACTCGTTCACTCACTCACTAACTCACTTGCTCACTCACTCATTCACTCACTCACTCATCACTCACTCACTCACTCTCTCACTCACCCACACTCTCTCATTCACTCACTCACTTACTATTACTCACTCACTCACTCACTCACTCATTCACTCACTCACTTGCTATTATCACTCACTCACTCATTCACTCACTCACTCACTCACTCACCCACACTCTCTCATTCACTTACTATTACTCACTCACTCACTCACTCATTCACTCACTCACTCACTTACTATTACTCACTCACTCACTCACTCACTCTCACTCACCCACACTCTCTCATTCACTCACTCACTTACTATTACTCATGCACGCACTTACTCACTCACTCACTCACTCACTCTTCCTCTGGCTGTGTTACTATTTCATTAGAGAATGTCGCACACGTCCGTCTTAGACTAAAGCCAATTTTCCAATAATGCAAATGAAAAGAAGACGAGAACAAATTAACGTCAGAAGTCGAGGAAATACTGGGGATATGACAAGGGTGAAATTGTCTCTGTCATATATTTTTCTCTGTCTTTAACTGTGTGTTTGTCTATGCCTGTATGTGTGTCTTTCTCTCCTATGTTAGAACTCAAATGAACAATGTAATGTGATGAAGGAGAAGTTATCTGTTTCATTCTCTCTCTTTCTTTTTCTTATCTTGTCTGTCAATCTCACTTGTTCTCTCTCTCTTTTTTGCTTTTTCCAACAATAGAATTCATGTATTTTTTGTGGCTCGCATAAAATTATCGTTTCAAGCTATTTCTTTGCTTCTTTCTCTCTCTGTCTCTCTCTCTCCATCTCTCTCTCTCTCTCAGTGTGCTGTATCTATTCTATCACGTTTTGGCACTAAATCCAATTCTCTGGCACCCACATAATCCAAACAAAAATAAATATATTATATTGGGCTATGTCAATGGGATGTAGAAATACTTGCACAAAAATAACCTTCTGTTCCTCAATCCTCTGGGTTATAAGTTTCAAGAATCGATTTCTTGCTATTTTAGCCTACATGCACTTCAATGTTCATTTTTCGTGCCTAAAGATATTAACGTATTGCGTTATGAAGCCATCAATTTGTCTAACAGTTTTCTGTAGTTTTATATTTCTGCCAAGATTGCTTGTCAATGCGTGCGCGGTATGAGAGGACAGGTATTCGCATTCCTCTTCGAAGACTCTTGTTTCTTCGTGATTAATACTTTGTATACCAAGAGCAATACTAAATGTTTCTGAAATTCGTTTTTTTTTCCTTAAGCCTTTCAATCCTAAGACAGTAGGATTATCTCGGTTTTTTAGAAGTTGCCTGTTTTTGCTGAGAATTTTTGTATGTAGAAATTTGGAATTTGGAAATTATACCCGGACAGCGGCACGCAGCCTGCTCTTTCATCGATTTTGAACTGCCAAGGGTTCTTTAACGTGCATAACGTACACACGGGACCTCCGAAATATATTCACCCTTATCCGAGAAGGCTAGACGTCGGGCTTCCCTACCCACAGGAAGCCAGGGGACCGTTGAGTCACTGAAAAAATGCAGGTTTTTCGATCTTCCTGTCCTTCCATCCCTCCCCCAATGAGAGGACGCTGAAACTGGTAAAAGTGCACCAAGTGATGAAAATATCTGTTCAGCCACCTCTATATTTGTATCTTTTGAGGTAAACTGTTAGAATCTTCCCTAACTCTATTTTTCTAGCTGAAATTTACAGACACCATGAACAGTCGTTAGGCTGTGTCCTAATGTCTTGGCAGGGAAAGTGTTAACAAAGACTGAAAGAGAAGATGAAGGAGCCGGGAAGGGGGTGGAAGGGAGGGAGAATGGGGGCTAAGCATGGAGGATGTTTAAGACTGTTATAATATCAATAAAGCGTACTCAAATGGCAGAGTGAAATTCAACAATCACAAGTATAACGAAAACAACAACAACGGGTAACACGACAACAACAACAACAACAACAACAACAACAACAACAACAACAACAACAACTACTACTACTACTACTACTACTACTATTACTACTATTACTACTACTACTATTACCGCTGTAGTATTATTAATACTATTGCAAATAACAACAACAAAAACGAATAAACATTTGAAACCAACAAATTATGCAAATCATTAGAATATTCTTCACAAACGACATATTCAATCGATCAAATGAACAGGGATTAATATAAGAAAAATATTCGAATATCCAACAAAACACCATAATAAACAGAACTGATGTCACAGCAAAATCATAAACGTAGACACCCATACATATCCTAACAAAGGATAGTGCAATGGATGTATTAGCTCTGTCATCCATGTCGATACATTTTTACAATCTTTATGACCTGAAAAATGTCCATAATTATAATACATATTATGGATTGTGAACACTCATATCTATCTTTGTCTGACCACTCCACATAAAACTGATTGCACTGGTGAATGAAAAATAAATCTGCAAAAAATAAATCCAGACCTTTGGACCGAACAATAAACGTCAAAAGGCGCATGCCATTTTTTATCCTCTAATGAAAAGAAGGATGTGGCATTCTCTTTCAGAAGAATGGCTTTCTATGAAATTACACCCTAATCAATACAGCAAAATGATCTCTTTTGTTGAAAGTCTGATGGATAGACCTAGATGGGATAAATAGGTGCATGAATGAAAGCATAGCCTCTTTGGTTAATCATTGAGGATATAAAAACTACTGATTGTCACGGTAAATGAAAGGAAAGGCAAACAAACTATGAAATGAAAGGGATAAAAATCATAATAATAGTAATAGAGAACATTTATATAGCGCTTATCCCCCTACTGTGTATGTACAAAAGCTATGGGCTGAGGCAGATCTTTTCAAAAACAAAACAAAACCAAAAAAAAATGGCTGCCAGGTTTGAACCATTTTTTTCTTTTTCTTTTTTCATTCTACATCGCTTTCAAAGATCAGAATAATTATGTTAGAGCATTCGCCTCCCTTGAGCTGCCCGATAATCTTCCAAGGCTACACCTGGGGGAGTATGTCTGCTTAACACATGATTAGAAAATAAATGGAGGGCAGGAAATGCATTATTTATAAATCCACTTATTAATATTTACCATTTTACTATTAAGTTTTAAAGACATAGTTCATTCAATTGTTTTTCTTTCTCTCTCTCTTTTCTCTCTCTCTTTCTCCAATTCCACTTTCTCCCCACTTACTTCTCCTCTCTCTCTCTCTCTCTCTCTGTCCCTATCTGCTCACCTTTCCTCCCGCTCTCCCTCTCTCTCTTTCTGCCCAGCCCCACTCTTTCTCCTTTCTTTCTCTCCCTCCCTCTTTCTTCGTCACTCTCTCATTTTTCGCTCTCTTCCCTCCCTTTCTGCCCCCTCCTTTCTCTCTTTCTCTTTCTTATGCCTTCTCCCCCCCCCTCTCCCCCATCGCCCCCTCCCCCCCCCAATATCGTTCTTTTACAATTATAACTGCTAATAAGATGGCTGATAAAAGCCAAACATCATAACTATCTAAATGTTGTTGTTGTGTTAAAACAAATAAACAAACAAATGATTTTGAGGAGTTTGAAATGAAATCGTGCAGTTTGAACGACTCTTGTTCTGGCGTTTCAAGGTTTACCGCAATCTTTTCCCTTTTCTGAAATATCCCCTTTATAAAAGGCTTTATTCAGTCATATCGAATCAGAACGTGAGCTTGTAAGTCAGTTTGACTCGAAGCACAGGCGTTTGGCATTGGGTAAGCTACAACAAATCACATGAGATAAATTAACTTCAGCTCCTGCATTTAACTGCGTAAGGACAGTTTTAGTTCACGATGAAAGCGAATTAAGACTGAAAAGCTGAACGGAGAAACAAAATTTAAGACAATAGTTATAAAACTTGGTGTAATGGACAAAAAAAAAAGAAAGAAATGCTGAAGGCAGGTTTGAATCAGCGGAAGTCGATGCCTTTTGTCAAACAGGAAAATGCAGCCAGCAGTGTGTAGCGTCTCCTTCCTTCCTGCCTTTCTCTCTTTCTTTCTTTTTTCCTTCATTCCCCCTTCTTTTTTTCTTTCTTTTTTCCTTCCTTCCTTCGTTCCTCCTTCCTTTTTCATTCCTTCCTTCCTTCCTTCCTCCTTTCTTTCCCTCTTTCCTTCTTCATTCTTTGTTTCCTTATTCCTTCCTTCCTTCTTTCTCAACTAATTTCGTCCACTAAACTTAATTTTATTTTGATAAGCCAAAGCAGAACGCATTGATAAGAGTTCGACCTATTCCTTTTCGCATTTACGATTACACTCTGCCTTTCTACAATTTGGGAGACAAATACTTAAAGTGACATCTGTCAACAGACTTTAAATGTGAAAAAAAAGGCAAAGCACGTAAAAAAAAAGTATAAATTCAATTCATTCTGTTCAGTTCAGTTCACGGTTTTCTGTCCTGTGGTACTGCTAAGTGTTGCAGGGGGATGGGCAGCTTCTATCAGCCGCAAGCCGGGTAGCCCGGATTTTAAACATGTTATGAGTTCTGAATTCGAAATGTGGCTAGCACGAAGTCGCTGCAGCGTTGTCCTAGTTTTCGTCTGGCTTTCTAGCGAGGATATCTGGTACTGTACGCCCTGATGGGTGGTTGTTGGCCGAGAGATACCCGCATGAGATGGATCAAAACCTTCTGTTCCTGCCCCCCCCCCCCTCTAAAGCTAACAGGCCCCCTAATCAATTCATCTGTATTCAGACAGAAAAGAAAAAAAAAAAGAAAAGAAAAAAAAAGAAATGCACCGTAAGATGTACCCACATGAAGGGGACCAAGTTATTTTCCTCGTGATCCCAAAAAGCTGAAAGTTCCCCTGATCAATTCATCTGTATTCACATGAAGGGAAAAATGAAAAGAAAAGAAAAGAAAAGAAAGACAGAACGAAGAAAAGGAAAATAAGAAAGAAAGACAGAAAGAAAGAAAGAAAGAAAGAAAGAAGAAACGCACGGTTCAACTGATGTGCGATTCTTCCATACCATTACTTTTAGAGAGAATGGCTGGTTTAGGCATGAGATGGCCAATGAAGATATCATCGGAGATACTACTCGCTTGTAAACGATGGGAAGAGGGTTAACAGTGAAATCTAGAGGCTGCATTAACAGAGCTCAATTAGCTTGGGAAAATTCAGTGCACAATAGGTCTTCCTTTCTTTATTTCTCATTCTTTCTTTCCTTTTTCACTCTTCCTTCTGATTCGGTCAGTTCACTTCTTAGAAAGAAAATGTCATTTCTTCTTCTTTCACTCAATCATTTGTTCATTCATTCATTTATTTTTTTCAGTCATTCATTTATTCATTCATTCACTCATTTATGTATTTATTTATTTAGTAATTCACTTACATACCAATGCTCTGTTCGGTAATCATTCATTCTTTCATTAAAAACGTTCACTCATTTATTCATTCAATTACTGACTTAAACATTATTCATTCATTCATTCATTTATTTATTACTAATCCTCTCATGCCTTTCTTCATTTTTCAGTACTCATTCTTTCTTTCATTTATTCACTTATTCTTTCATTCATTCACTGACTTAAATATTCTTTTATTCACTCACTCTTTAAGTCACTGTTTCACCAATTGTTTTCTTCATTCATTCCTGCCCCAGGTGAGGAGTGGATCTGTCTGTCTGTTTGCTTGCCTTGTGTGTCGCCAGCACCATGGGTTGTAACGCCTCCACCACCTCCCCCAACAAGGGCAGTGGGAAAGAGGTGGACCATTTCCTCTCCGCTGATGAGATTCGCATTGTCCGAGAGAGCTGGGCAGTGGTCGCCCTTGACTTACCGGCCACTGGTCTGCACATATTTACAAGGTAAGCTGTACTTTATCTTTATCATCATCGTTGTCATCATTTTACGAAAAATGTCTTAAAATTATCATCATCAGTTTATACAAATGTTTTAAAAATTAAGACGGAATGTCTGCAGTAATTAACTCAATAAACCAACCAACCAACCAACCAACCAACCAACCAACCAACCAACCAACCAACCAACCAACCAACCAACCAACCAA
>JBCEWB010073979.1:0-13120 GCA_039654565.1 Peronia peronii | reverse complement strand
AGATAGATAGATAGATAGATAGATAGATAGATAGATAGATAGATAGATAGATAGATAGATAGATAGATAGATTACACATGCAAGCGCGAATGCATACTGACCAGCATAGTGCTAAGCAAGTACATTATAAAGGACAATGTTCTCAGTCTATAATTTGGTATGTCAACCTGATCGACCATCAAAGTATTTTGTCCACAGGGGGTTTAAACTACAGCATTAAGTTGTCAGAAACAGTCGGGCTTGTCACAATTACTGATCGAAATCAGCAGGAACAAAAAAAAAAAAAAATGCATACACAGAATGCAGTCTGCACAAACACCCAGATCCTCAGTGTAAAAAACTGAATTTGAATGCAGCATTTAGGAATGCCCTCAGGCTGAACCCGTCTGTACGCTTGAATGGGCCTCAATACCTTCAGCTCAAAGTTTCCCAGTGGGGAAATATTTTACCCAGCGTTTGTTTCTGTTATTCGTTTTTTTTTTTTAAATGTGACATTGAAAAAATTCATTTTGAAAACCGGCTGGTTTTGAAACAGCGGAGTCTGACCTTGATTATGACGCAGGGAGATGTTTGTTTGACTTAAATGTCCTGAAGAAGTGCAGGGATTAAAGCCTATCTGGATGTTGTAGATAGAGATATAGCGATGTTGCAGGCTGATACATCATCACAAAGATCAAATTACAGAGGAAATGAGATGGGTATGTCACGGAGAATCTGTGTGACTGTCTGATTGTCTGTCTGTATATGTGTGTGTCTGTCTGTGTGTCTGTCTGTGTGTCCGTCTGCCTGTCAGTCTATCTGTATCTGTGCCTGTGGAAGGTAGGCGGGAAGGCGGGGAGCGGGGTGGGAATGCTAGGTAACCCCAACATTCAAACAGCAAGTAAGTTTGGCGCTTATTCAGCATGTTGCTGATCCAAGAGAAAAAGCTTGTTGTGTGTGTGTGTATATATATATATATATATATATATATAATATAGATATGTGTGTTTGTGTGTGTGTATGTTCTTGTGTGCGTGTGTGTGTATAAAATCAGAGATTAAGTCTCTGTGAAATACTGGTAAAACCAGTTAAATAACGGTGTGTAGCTGCTCTTCAGAACTATCTTGATCCAATCATTTTATCTGAATCAAATAATCAAATTAATGCTTATATTAAGTGTTTATATTACCTAAGAAGGATTTAGATCAGAAGAGGAACGAAAGTACAGGTAGCCCATGAAGCAGTGAAAGTATTAGCGAAAACAAAAGACGATTGCAGATCTATTTTGTGAAATTACGAAGGCTGACTGAGAAGAGTAAAGATTTTATTCTGCAGTGTTGAGTTTTGCTCTCTGTCTACAGGAGCCAATGTCTAACATATAGCCAGAGAGTTCAGTTGGTATGTATGCCGTTGACTGCAACCGTAGATGACTCTAAGACAGAAATCAACGTCGGTATTTAGGATTGTTACAACATGAAAATATTCTCTGTCTCCAACAAAGTTGTGCATGAACAAAGGTACATGCCACTTTTGTCATGAGTATAAATAGTTATTTTAGTTTTGATAACTTACCGGATCAGAACCCAGTGAGAAAGCATTGCTGCTTATCATTATCTAACAAAACGAAAAATCGAAAAAATGTCACTTACGACAGTAATCAATATCACCTCTAAATAACCTCCTAACACACATACACACAATACACACACACACACACAATCTGCGTCCCTAGCAACAGTGCAAGGGAGACAACAACGACGAGCCTTAGGCAAAGGGACGTCATCCTGCGCCCCGAGATTGCCCATTAAGAAAACAATTGACCTGGGCTCAGGGCAGGATCCAGGCAGCTTTTGAATTTCTATTAACAAGTTCACAGCCAATAAGAAGGAAGGGAATCAGAGAGGGGGGAAGGGGGAGCGAACGGGGAGCTTAGGTCCCCCAGGGTTCTAGCTCATTCGAGGCCCTAATCCTGAATCCTGTGAGCCGCAGGCAGTGTCGATAAGTTGCTCACTATGGACAAACTCACTTAAGGCGGCATTGACGCTGGCTTGATTGTCTCGTCACCTCCCTGCTCACTCACAGCTTGCTCTGTCCTGTACACAGCTTGTTCGCTTGTTTGTTTGTTCGTGTGTTTAACAAGCTGCATGTCGAAAGCGAGGGAAGAAATGTGTGAGATGTTCTGTAGAACTTTTTCCTGACCGATTTTTTCTGAAGTTGCATGTGTCAGACATGTAAGATTTGAGAAAGGTGGTTTCAATGCCACATTCACTTGAATTTTATTAGCTGTCATTTAGAAAGGCATATAACAACCTTTTAAATGCTTGGAGATAGTTTGGTAAACAGTAACAGATAAACAGAGATATACCATTACCATGACTGAACCTATCGATGTTTTAAGGAGCATGGCCTACTGCAGTATTTGCAGTGAATACCAGTGTAACTGTGAAAATCACACTTTTCTGGCTGTGTTCCGTGTATGTTGTATATCTATCTCTTAGCCTTCGTAGCTGATGTGGTATTTGGATCGACTAATGAAGACAGAGCTGTGACATGCAAATCTATCTTTGGCTGTTTTAGCGACGTCTGAAGATAATCTCAAAGTATACAGAAAATGAATATGTAAATTTATAATAAATATCTGGACAGCTCTCACGCGGGCGCACGTGTGCAGGCGTCATCATTCCCCTCTCCTAACCTTTCACTCCCCTGCTAACAGAGAAAGCAAAGGCAGGGCTAACTTTGAGTTCAGTCTATCGAGAGAATTGAACATTTGAAACTGTACAGGAACAGCAGGCGCTGAGATAAAAAGACCAATAATGGATCCGTGAGTCATGCACGTGCCTTTCTCTGTCCCCTTCTCTCTCTCTCTCCCATCATTCTGTCGTTTTCTCTGCCTTTCTCTTCGTGTCTCCCCCCCCCCCCTGTCTGTCTCTCTCTCCTCTCTCTTTGTCTCTCTCCATCTTTGTATCTCTCGATTATTTAGATCTTTCTCTTTCGGATCTCTCTTTCTGCCTCTCTCGCTGTCTTTCTAGTCTGACCATTTTCTTGTGTCTCATAGCAATGTACATACCAGGGAGAAGGGGACGTGATGGAAGATCAAGAAGGGCAAAGGGTGTGGCAGCCGCGGCACAGAGTCGAGAATAAAGGCTGTGCATTAACGAAACGACTGCGGAGTATCATAACGTATCAATCTGGGAAAATGCCACTGAACACAAAGACATCTTAGATCTCGGCCTGTATATTTTGTGAAAAATATAGTCATTTCTGACATTAAATATGACCTTTTGAATTTTTCAACCGCAGTTTTTCAGCAGCTTGGAAATGTCATAAGATTTTTTTTTTTTTAATTTTTTTTTTCAAGCGAGTTTTCAGGAAAACCAAATCTTTAAGCCTTTCTAGTCTTTTTTTTTAAAACACCAGAGCCGCCATTTGGGCAGTTTCTCGGATCTGAACTACCAGTGATTATTCATACGACAGAAACACATTTTGCACCATGTGTATTCTCCTGCACGGGATGTGGCGGAGATGAGATGAAAATGGCGAATTGTCAGTCACGTAAACTTGATTTTTTTTTTTCACATCTTTTAATCCCAAGAAAGTAGGTTTATCTAGGCTTTACTTTAAGTTGCTGTCTGTTTGTTTGTTTGTTTGTTTGTTTGTTTTGAGAATGTTTGTGGATAGAAATATGGAAAATTTACCCGGACAATGGCGTCTCCGCCTACTTTTCATCGATTTTTTTTTATTGCAAGTGTCCTTTGGCCCGCGTAAGGTACAAACGGGACCTCTGAAATATATTCGCTTTTATCTGAGAAGGCTGGATGTCGGGTTTCTCTACCCCCAAGGAACTAGGAAACCGTGGAGTCACCGAAAAAATACAGGTTTCAATCTTCATCCCCTTCTTCCATCCCCCAGTGGCAGGATCCGCAAGTCGAACCGGCAAACTCGAGACGTGAGTTGTTTATACAGAGCAGGGCCAAGCCACCGGCCTCCGTCCCCCCCCCCCCTCCCCCCTCTACCTCTAAACTTGACTTCTCCCACAGTAGTGATTTAAATACCTCTAGTCTCTCCACTTGACTTGGGTTCCATTCAGAGCTCATAGAGAGAAGTCTTTAACACTTGTGACAGCTGCACAAAGCCAAACCCGTCAGCGCCGGAACTTTTGTCAGTCCTCCGTCCACTCTGAAGTATAATGTCTGTGTCAAGTGACTCGTTAACTGTGCCAGATCAACATGTTCTCAGCCGGTTTTCTTACGTGTCTCACGTCTGGGTCGGAATGATTAACAGGGACCTCGCTGACTATGCCTGGGATGTGACGCGTCAAAGGAAGAGAGGCGCCAAATGTGGAGAGAGAGTATCTCCTCTATTTCATCTTACTTCATTATCCTGGCCCTCGGCACGATGACATTCCAAGATTATACCATCACAGCCTTATTAGTTCCATTCCAGCAAATCCCAGAAACTTCGAAAGTTTCATCTAATACGAATGTACAAAGGAACATCTGGCTGCGTGCAAGGTTTGAAACAATGCCCGAGAAAGAAACACATTTATCTCTTTAAAACGGCAACTCACAAGAGCTTTATTCAAGAGAGTTTATTCGTGGAATGTCTACTTTGTTTGATGTAGGTCTACTGAATGTATGCAGCAGATAGATAGATTTGTATGTGTGTACTTGTTCCTTTACTGTTCAATCTTTTGCTGTCATTTCGATGTCTGGGGCGATCTGGAGCACAGTTGTGGATTTTGGCGTTATACAAATTTATCAGTCTGCTATTTTTATCAAATGCTGTTTGTACGAGAAAAGTAGAACAAATTTATTCTTTGACATAGCATTGTTTCTGTCGCTCCCATCAGTGCCTTGCTGCGTACTTTTAGATCTCTGTTTGTGAACAGAACACCGAAACAACCCCCCGGAACATGTACTTCTGCGAAAAGACAGAAAAACATCGAGACGGGTAATTTATAACGAGTGGAAAGTGCAAGGCAATAGGTAACCGAGTTTCTGAGTACGTGTGATGTGATGTTTAGTTCACGTACTGCCAAAGGTTTGGTTTCTAACCATTGATGTCCTGATAGTTTTACGTGTCTTTGAAAATGGACACAGACGAGCTCTTCTTTCTTCCTCACACCTCTCACTGGCTGCCGGTGTCTCTCCCATTTTAGAAACGGACTAGAATAACAAAGAGACAGACAATCAGTCAACAGACAGACTGAGAGACAGCCAGACAAATAGATAGAGATACCGCCTTCCATTGTAATCTGTTTCTCTGACTCCCATTTTTTTGTTTGTTTTCATCCGTCTGTATGTGTGTGTGTGTATGTGTGTGTTTGTTCGTCTGTTTGTTCCTCGTCTTTGAGTCATTCCTTACTTGCAAACTGATCGCTCAACTGGACAGGCAAACTCGACAGGCCAAGCAACAAGTATTGTTTAACCCGTCCATGATATCCGTTGCTTGACCAATGCAACACAGACTCCATGTTGTCACCTTTCCTGTCCCTCCCTCCCCCCCCCCAACCCCCAGGCATCCCCTTCCGCCCTCCCCAGTCCCTCTTTTCCACTCACGTACACACAAGTTACCATCAGCTGTCTTAAAACATGATCTTTTGAGCTTTACATAGATAATAAGATATGTTGTTTGGCTCTTCCCCAGAGCAAGCTCGCATCCTCCCCATCGAGTTCGGCGAATTCAGGACCATGAAGAAATACGACCCTTGGAAAGGCATCCTCAAGAACTTGTACAGCAGATATTTCAACGAGATCTTCACCAGGACCACGTGAGTACTGTAGTTTGTAGCTATGTCATGCTAGCTGCAGATTTGTCATGTTACTTAATTAAAACGGTTCATGCATAGAAGGATGGGTGGATGGATGGATGAATGGATGGATGGAGCGATGAATGGATGGATGGATGGATGGATGGATGGATGGATGGATGGATGGATGGATGGATGGATGGATGGATGGATGGATGGACACATTTTATTTAATTATTTATATAATCATTGGTCTGTTCATTTGTGTTATATAGAGAAATGTAAATGTATACTTATATATATATATATACAAAGAAATGCAGTCTTCTGGCATCTTTGACTGTTGTACAGTCACCTCGTCCGTGACATGTTTCTGTCCTCAGTTACCGCGGCAAGTACCGCATCACCTCCACCCACCACGGCTGCGACAAATCTGATTGGGCCAACATACTGAAAGTCAACACGACCGTGTGTGTGGAATGCCAGCCAGTAGCTATGAACCGCGAGGTGGGCATGCGTTGTTTGGGGCACGGTGTCTACAAGGCGGAGACTGCATGGAAGGCCGTGGACGTCTCTCACTGCCACGGGTACTGGGAACTCATCGAGGGTCATCAGCCCGACCCTTGCGACTACAATATAGAGGACGAGAACAAACGGAACTTCATTTTTCTTTGAGGAGTGCTCATTTCTCCTAGAACTGTTGTGATGGTGGCTAACAAACACGTTTGTTTGTTTGTTTATTTGTTTGTCCATCTGTCTGTTTACATTTTGGATTGCTAAGAAAGTTACATGTAGTTCGCCAAATGACGTTATGGAAGTTGCAAGTATGAGTGTTTAAAAAATGTAAAAAGAAGTCCCATTCACAACTGAGTACACTATACTATCTCATCTAATCATTAACTTCATTGATTGTTCAGAAATCTCATTATCAATTATCATCTCTATCACCATCGTTGTCATCATCATCTTTTAACCAAATTATCTCTCGATACAATTCATTACCAGCATGTTCTGTCATTCTCAATCAAAACCACCATACATAATTACAGTTTCAACCGTTTGGTCAGAGAAATTATTGCCAGTCCTTACGATGTTCGAAGATTAACAAGATATATATCACTGTACACTGTTCAACTGTTAAACGATCATTTCTTTCTTCTTCATTACATGTATAAAACTGTCCAGCCATCCTTACACAGCTGATACAATCCAGCCATCATTACACGAAATATCACCATTTCAATTTTTGCACAATTTCTTATTCCAGATCTTTGTTCTTTTAGAAAGATGAAACACTGGCTGGGGATTTAGTTGTTTCTTGGAACAAACAAACAAAAGCTAATTCCTTTTCCAGTATCATTAGCCTCGATGTTTCCTTGTCGTCTCTTTGTCCAACCAGATCTGAACCGTTGCAACGATTTTGTTCGCCTGGCAAACGTTCACTGTGGCCACAAAAAGAGATACGACAATAAACGAAAAAAGAATGAATGTTCTGTGGAGAAATTTTTGAATATGAATGTTTCCAATTCTTTTGTTTTATTTTCATTTTTATATGTGAAATGATTCAGATTTATTTATGTAAGAGATATATATGTTAAGACCTAGACAAAAGTTCTTGGAAAAATAAAAATGTGAAAACCCAGCAGGTGAAGTAGATTTATCGGTATTGGAATCCGTTTTGCTAAACCAATGGATATGACCTGTGGTACACACAATACAATTTCCCAGTTACTGCCTGTCTGTCTGTCTGACTGTCTGTGGACTTCCGTTTGTTGCACAAAACTTCCTCTGGATATTCAGTACTGGTAGCAGAGACTGGTTTGTTGTCATTCGAATAGGAATCACTTTATCATTTGGAATTGAGATCCCTTCCCTTTTCCTTAATTCCCTCAATGAGCACTTTGATGCATATCGTGCATTTCCTTGATATATCGTCACGTGTCTCTTACGAAATATTTCAAGTGTAATTTGTTCGGGAACATTTCTTAGTGTTTTTCTTTTTTAAATTTAAAACAAAATCGCCACAAAAAAGCTCCTTCAGAGGAATTCTTATTCTCATTTGGTTAAATTAAACTCGTTTTCCTTCAAGATTGTCATGGTGTAGTGTGTGACTCATCCAAATTCATGTCATTCATGTCAAGTTTTGATGTCCTGTCAGTAACATAATAACGAGGAACTTTGTAATTATTATTTAGTATGGCAGCAAAGTTACTAGTTTGGAGCTAACGACTGGGACCAGAATAGCCAGGATTTTTAATTTTTTATATTACCTGAAGGTTCTAGCCCAGCAAACAGGTCACAGACACGGCTTGGTCGGGAACAAACTGAAATGTCAGTCGGTCAGTATGTGAAAGACAGACAACCCACTCTGATCCCACCACCGCACTCACTCAGCATCCAGCGCTGTGCAATGTTCTTGTCCGCCCATACGGCTCTCTCAAACACATGCTATTGTAATACCCTTTAAATGACAGTCAACGCCAAGAATGCTGTCAGCAATGACACATTCTCAGAAGATGGTGCAATGATTAACCCAGGATGTCTAACAAAATCATCCACATTACTAAACGACTAACTACTCCCCGTGCTCTCTCAAACTTATATTTATAGACAGGTTAATAATGCGTTTGCCGATGTGCATAATACTAATATATGTATTTTGTAGACTTTCACGTGTCATGTCTTCGCTTAGCCACACCACTCGTATTCGAGGTCAACACATCATCTTGTTCAGAAATGATTACCTTGAAATTCCTTCACTTTTGCTTGCGCAACAAACATACATGGTTTTGCAGGGTGCGGAATGATTTCTTGCGAACATCTAGTAGTACAGGGGAGCTAATTCTAACTGTTGTCATCGTATAATAATATTGATATTCTACCCATGCTGAGGGTTGCAGTCAAATGGGGCGTTTTCTTTTTCTTTTGCTGTGTTGTGTTCTCAGAGATAATGACCACCATGTTCCTCCTCAGTGTATGTAATAAGAATAACAACAATTAGAAAATCCCTCTCCCCTCCCCTCCCCTCCCGTCATTAAAAAAAGACCATTTTGACAATAGCTGCCCAATAAACATGATCATTTCTCGAATCCAGCACGTTTGCTAAGGCGTCGAGCAAATGTAATTTACGAACAAGCACCTGAAAAATGTTATTTGTGCAGAACTTTGCAGTTTAACTTTTATTCTCTTGCCCAGAAAAAAAAATACAGAACATCTGCCAGAAAATCTTCCAGAGAGCGAGGCATAACTGAAATGTTTTGGCAATTAACGTAATTCATGGCTTGTTTCTCTGTGCACTTAAACAAATCGTGAGGCTGTCTGTGGCAGGGAGGATCTGAAAGATTCAGATTTATTTAAACTGTGGATTCTTTCAAACTGATGATAACTGTGAAGTTGGTGCTCTGTGTGAGTTGTAAAGTAAATATTTATGCTGTCTTATCAGTTTTCACCAGGCAAAAGACATCAGGGCAGAAAGGGGAGGGGGGACGGGGATGGGGGAGGGGTTAGGGAGGGAGGAACTGAGGTCTGGCTGGTGTATTATGTCGGCAGTCCAAGGAAAGATTCTTAACCCTACGTTCTCTGTACGCCTTTCAGCCACCTGTGGACGGTTAGCTCGACATTTTTATTGAAGTGGCGCTCTGTATTTCATTCATGGGTAAGATAGAAATTAATGACTGTACCAACGAAACGTCCTATATTTTATACTTTGAAGAAAGGAGATCGACCAATAACATGCTGAAAATATACACCGTGTATTGTCAGTGCACGTAGAGTAAACATGAAATAGAGAAAGGAAATCGAACTTCGCAAAGTGACAGTGTTACTGAAAACTGACGGAATGAATATTGGGTGGACAGAGCAGGAGTGAAGGTAACTGGCAAATGTTGCCATTGCTTTGATCTCGTCAGATACCACTTAGCAAAGCGGTCATAGCTAACAGAAGGCAGTTGCATAATATAGAATAAATGATTGACACTGATGTAAATTGTACGTTTGTATATGCCTGTGCTTGCTTTATCTTTACAATGAAAATTTTCCAACTGCTTTTTCGTTTTAATCGCGCACTGTGTGTATTTTATACACTATGTTTTTTTTTTTCAACAAGACTAGGGAAGGACTGTGCAGAGAATTTGTCTAAGAGAAAGGGGTTTATTCACTTCAGCTTTAATTTGCTTTGATTCAAATTCATGTTGCAGTTTGAAGTATCAACATCAAACTTGGCTGTATAATTATAAATGCTCTCTTTTATTGTCAAGTGGTCTAAGATAGGACGTTGGATTGCGGATGTTATCTGCCCATGTATTCAGTATGTGGAAACTTTCAACTCTGCACAATTTGTCTACCTTTTGCCATAACAAACATACTCCTGTGCTTGAGTCGTCTTGTTACAAAACATGTCTATGCCAATGATTTTTAACATTTCTGAGCTCATTTTGTTTGTTCTTTTTGGTATCACAGTGTATAAATGTCACTCCTTGTCCAGTTACAGACTTGTTGTTTGTGTTACAATAATCTCTTTGTGTTTTTCTATTTTTATGCCGTGAGTATCTGGTTCTTTTGTGCCTGTACTTTTTATTTGTTTATTTGTTGTTGTTTTTTTAATTTGTTTTTGTTGTTGTTGTTATTGTTGTTGTTGTTGTTGTTGTTGTTGTTGTTGTTTTTGCTTGCTCTTGCTGGGGACGTAATCTCCTTTTCTCTCCCTCTCTTCCTCTCTCTTTCTCTCTTTCTCTCTCTGTCAGTCTCTCTGTTATCCCTCCTTCTCTTTTTCTCCTTCGCTGTCAACTGCCTTCACTCTTTCCCTTGTCAAAGTCAACAGCTCATTGAAGGAGGACAGACTCATCTATTGTGTACTTGACTACAAAGGCAATAACCGATATTTCAGAGATATAGTTATGAATACAGCACTCCTGGAGAAAAATGACAATGTGCTGTCTAAGACCTCGCGAAATTAGCTCAGGGTTCGGGCAATAGGAAGGCAAGGAGGCTGGAAGAAAATCAATTGGAAGATTATATGAAACATTCGTTCTGCTGGGAGCCTGGGATCAAAGCAGACAGACATTCTTTGGCTAGTGAAGTAGTAGATAATCTAATTGCTATCCGAACAGTCTAAACTGTGTTGTCAACCAGGTCAAGTAGAGAAAAACGATATCGGTATTCATGTTGTCATGTTATCAGGATGGTTTGGGATATCATGTCACATCTTATCTGCTCTTTGTTTCTGATGGCATATCTGTCGCTTTAAAGGTTGTTTCTTCATTGTTGTTGTGGAATACTAGTATATCTACTAGTATATCACAGATATGAGAGGGTTAGAGCGAGAGAACTGTGAGGTGGTCAGAGTGTTCGATCATCGGTCAGTCAGTGGACATTGCATTGTCTGTCCGGCAAAAACATTAATCAGTGAAGGAGATGAAGTCTAACAGAAAATAAAACCCTGATGGCTTTAACTCTGCGCATAAATAATAATGTAACCCACATCGTATAATACATTGTAATACGGTGTTCTGTCACAAAAAGTTCACCCAGCAGAAAATGTCCCACCTTCACATCGCGTAAAGCAAAGCAAGCATCTCCAAATTGTACATATGTACATTTAGCCAGTAACCTCCCTTTATCATTTTCTATTTAAACTTCAATTGTTTTGTAAATTATTTTTGTAACACGCGATAAACTATAACTTCTCATTGTGACAGATCACATCAAGACTTTACACCGCTGTCAGAACCGATGTCACCTCGCACAACCCGCCTGTTTAGGCCTAAGACACGACTAGAAGCGAGGGCTAGTCGAATCTCGGTATGGGCCGTATATGACCACGCTCGTGCTGTGACATCAGTGAATCAATCCCGAGCTCATTTCCAGACTCGTTCTGACAGTCTAGCGCTGCAGAGTCCGTCACAACCTTCACCCTGTCATAGCTACGCATGCACTCGCACGAATAATTAAATTAAATACTTTTATCGGTCACTTTATCTTTTTCATCGCAATATCTACGCTTCAAGAATCCTAATATAACTCCAGTTATAACCAGTTTCTTTGAATGCTCGCAGAATACCTTGAGACATTTCTCCAATAGCTGAGAGGAATAATCTTCTTTTAATAACCAGAAAATAACCAGTGTCGCGAGATATCATTATCACACGGAGCTTTTCAATCTTAATTGGCATACTCCCTTCATTCACCCTTACAGTCTGTATAGCTGTGTGCAACATTGTGTACATGTCGTTAGAGCAAACCTTTCGTCCTTTAGGCTAATGTTGCCCTCCTTCCCCTCCCCCTGCCCTCTCCCCTTTCCACTACTGTTTCCTGACTGCCAATTGAAATCCACAACCAGACTAATTGATGCCAGATTATGTAATTTGTAGTTATGGTATTGGTAGAGTGTTGACCTCAAAACTAGATTGACCTTTTTGCTCATTCATCGCGTTTGGTCCAATTTATTGCTAGCTTCGTTACCTTTTTTTTTTTTTTTTAAATTTGTTTTTTACTTTTTTTTTTTTAATTTGTTTTTGTTTTCAAGTGTATGCTCGCTGTATCCGTACTCATGAAATAAAGAAAACAGTTAGTGAAAAAGGAAATAGGACTTGTGTCTGAATTTTTTTGTTTGTTTCTTTGTTGGCTCATATGTCAGTGAGTGTCCATCAATCTTTTCAGCTCACACTGTGTTACAAGTGTGGCACCTTGTTACATAATGATGATAACTATGGGCACTCCTTTTGCTCCATCATATGCAAATTTATTCATTGAGTCTTTATGGAAGAAAAAGATCGTTGTGAACAAGGATATAATTCAACCGCTGAGGACTGTCAGATATCTGATACATTCTTTAGCTATATCCAGACAACGAGGAAATTATTAAGCAATTTGAAAACCAACTCAACGCAATTCACGGCACAATGAAATTTACTGTTTCATGTGGGAAAGAATGTACTCCCTTGATAGATGTCCAGCTTAAGATCAATGGAAATGAAATTTGTACCGATCTGTATAAAAACCCTCTGACCCTCACAACTACTTACATCCCTCCTCAGACCATCCTCGACACATTTTTAGATCCATAGTCCATGGCAGTTTTCTTCGTCTCCGAAGAATATGCTCTGACAATGATTTCTTCTCCAAAAGAAGCCAAGAGTTCAAAACAAGACTACTCAAAAACGGCTATAGACCAAATATGACTGATCCAATCCTCCATAACATTGCTACTATGGACAGAAGTGACTTATTGCGATACAGACAGAAAAACACAGACCGCCTTCTTGTATATGTATTAAAACACAATCAGAAAGTACCAAACATGAGAGAACTATATGACAAACATGGGGACATTCTTACCAAATCAGAGAAAACGAAAAACATGTTCAAGGATTCCCCAATTTTTGCTAGGAAAAT
>JBCEWB010073968.1:0-13121 GCA_039654565.1 Peronia peronii | reverse complement strand
AGATAGATAGATAGATAGATAGATAGATAGATAGATAGATAGATAGATAGATAGATAGATAGAGAGATAGATAGATACCAATGCTAGAGATACTCTAAAATCTAATAATTTTCTGGAAAAAAAAAAACCTAACAAATTCATCTGCATGAATTGAAGACTCCACTGTGCATACAATTTTGATCCTGCTCCCTGTAGAAACTTAAGGATGATGATGGGATGAATTACAATGTACTTCATTTGATGTAGTTCTTCTTCTCCAGTGAGAGGAATGTCTTTTATCTTTCAGTCCAAAAAATATTGAAATGTAAAACTTTGAAACGACCGTCAACGTTGCTAATGTGAGTAATATTTTGTTATGATTATTGAGGACTTAGGAACACAATTTGGTTTTGCTTGATTTTTTGTTTTGTTTCATCAATAATAACCCAATTAGTGAACATTAAAATAAAAATTAAAAAAAAAACAAAAACCCATCTAATTTGGCTGCATGCTTGTTAATTGTGCTCAAAACATATTGTTATTTATACAGTAAAAGTAGATCTCACTGAAATAGTAAATTATTAACTGTTTCAGCTGTTTATCGAGCAAGCAGACAATTAAATTAGCTCAAATGTTCCGAAGTCACATATCTTTGAGGAATCTGTGAAAGAAACAGTCGACCAGGAGTGTTAAAATCAACAACATGTAATTATGTATCAGAAGTACTTGAGTACTTGATGTGTAAGGCTACATTACTCAGAACATTTTAGTCAACGCTGCCTATTGTATTACCCTATGATAGAATTGTTAGTGATTCATTACTGAACAACCAGACAAGTACTTGGATTACCAGTTCATTTGACAAGATAGAAAAAGGGGAAAGAATTAAACCAATGAATGAATAAATAATAAATAATAAATGAATAATCAAGTGAAATAAATAATACATAAAATAAATGAAAAAAGATAAATAAGAAACAGATAAATAAATAAATAACAGTCATCATATGAAGGTGTTTTTCATGTTTTAAATAGTTATTATTTTTCTTTTCATATATTCTGTTATAATAAAGTACCCTTGGCTGGGCCGTTTTGATGTGTGAGTCATTGAATTTTGACCTGTCAGTTACTCAGGTACAGACGTGTCCTGAGCTGTCAGTCTAGTTACAAGTCATTGTGGTTACAGACGTTAGAAATGAGCTCTGTCGTCATGAACGATAATCAAAGGAAATAAAGCCTCCAAAACAGAAATTCTCTAAATTGCATTTTACATCTTTTGATCCACGCTTTAAAAAAACAAAACATTTTAATTAAAAGAACAAAAGTCTGTGACATATTAACAAATCACAATTTGTTGCAAGTTTCAACATCGTCCCCCTCCCTCCCCCCACCGCTCCCTCTGTAAAAAAGAAATGGAACTGGAGTAAGTAGAAAGGCATACGATCTCAGAAAAATAATGAAAAAAAATCTTCGAGATAAATTTTCATAAAACAGACTTGAGTACTTTGAATTTAGGGTTTTCAACTATCACAGAGATAGAAATATGGACATTCCATCCCAAGAAATGAATCATTTATGGCCCACTGAATACTTGCCTTACAGACTGAGGCAAACACAGAAAGGAGAAACACCCAAGGCAAAGGCTGTACAGATCGCGACGCCATATTGTCTTTCAAGACATGAGGATGTCAACCATAATGCCACTGAACAGTCTTTTGATTCAGCACTTAGTATCGGTCGAATAGGATGGCCTCCACATTGTACCCCTTACAGTCACGGCATCTGACAAACATCGTCGTTGTGGTTGTTAACGACGCTATGGTAAGGGTGCTCGACAGTCAACCTAGGAGACTACAGCTTGAGTCATCGAAGCGATTGGTGTATTGAGTAGAATGAATGTAGCAGAACGCCAACTGTCCTGAGTCTGACGTCATGACTGGTACTTTTCTAAGAGCGGTCTTCTTCCAAATATTGCTATAGCTCAAAACCTTTTTTTTTTTTTTTTGACATTACGAGACATCTTAGTGCTAGCGGGCATGGGTTGTACTTTCCCGTGCTCATTTTTAGCATCTCTTTGCTTGTACAAGCCTAAGAAATTCCAGCTAAGAGAGAAAATACTATTCTTTTCGAAAACGACAGGGTACATTGTGAGCTCAATTCTAACCCGTCTGTAACTGCATATGTAAGTGAGTCTAGGTCTCCATCATTATATATAAATATATTAATATATGTTTATCCTGATAGTTCTAATACTTTTGTGGTTCAGCGAATAAATAAGTACAGTTTGTTAAATAGAATCACAATTTCGTCAAAAGACTAGACACTACAAATAAATAGTTTCATAAATACATCTGCATTGAAATGTCTACGTAGCATGCAAATCTTCTTAACACTGAACAGTATCTAACCTGCTTATCAATGAAGTACTTATATTAAACTTATAACAAAACAATTTGTTATAACACATCACACACAAAAAATGTTGCGCAAGAAAAGCCAGGAGCCCAGTGTGAAAAACAGACGTGACAAAGCATATTGATATAAACACCGTATGTACAGAATATTTTCAGAAACATTGTCCATTGATTTCAGTAGTTTTAAAGTCAATTCAAAAGAATGTTATTCTTATTATCGTTATTTCTAATCGAGTTTTACAATGTACTTTCCATTAAATGAATGCCCAATGACGAAAGGAAGTTGTATGTACAAACAAGGCAGGAGGAAACAATGTGTGCAAGATGGCGCACACAGTTGATTTGAGTGGCTGAACCACGAGCTGAGGGTTTCTATAAAAAACGAATTATAAACGTTATTCAGCCCAACCCCATGGCCAAGGAATAAAATTAGGTAGTTAGCATTTTTATTTCTAATTAAACAATCAAAATGAGATACGCTGCCTGATATTTAAGATACATTAATAAGAATAAATAAGGCACTCATTTCGGAATACTGTCGCTTGATAGCATTTATAATTTCCATACCCGGCATGCCTGACTGACGGGACAGATATCGCTGGTGACATGAGTAACAGCCCCTGGCAACAGACGTATCGAGTTATCACTCCTGCATCGTTCCCGCCTGTCACTCCAGAACAATTCTCACCTCCATTCTCAAGATGTAGCCTAATTCCTCTTTGTGGGAAGATTTACTCCCAAACCGAATGAACTCTGACTCACTTCGTGCAGGAGAGATATAATTTGAACATACAAACTTCCTGTTAACAAGCCGTTATCTCTCCTTCTTTTCTTTCGCTTTCCGTGCAAAATTGCAGCTCTTCTTGAATGTAAGTATGAAAAACAAGCAGGAAAAGCTTTCTTTGTTTCAAAACACAAAAGAGTTGCAATGATTGGTCCTGTTTTGAGGAGTTAATTGAGTGACGTCCTGGATGTTTTAGGGATCTGGAGTTGCGGAGAAGATCGCATTGGAGTAATGATATGCAAATGAGGGCTGAAAGCGCAAGCTCTGATTCAGGTCAATCTGTGAGTTAAGTCATAATCATAATCCTAACTTGTAAAGAACAACGCAAAATAAATTTCTAAATATCTGGCATCTTGGAGAATTCAGACAACAGTTGCAAAGAGGAAGGAAAAAAATGACAGAAATATCTAAGAGGAATGCTTGGAATACGGAAGATTAGGAAAGGAAACCATGAATGAACGGATGGTGTGATGATTTGGAAAGAAAACGTGTGATGTGGACGCCGTTTAGATTCGTCATCGTGAGCAAGAACAAAATAAAATGCTGCAGTTTAAAATAAAAAGAATTATTGTTTATTAATCTGCAGTAGGAGTACATGATCACCGTATAATTAGTCCAGTTGTCACAAATATACAGCTTATTTTCTTATCGTCCTCTTGGGATTTTCTTGGAATTGAATCCCTTGTTGAAATCAGTTACATTCTCAGATTTTTATCCTATAATGGGATCCTATAATGGCCAAATAGAAAAGAATAAGATGTGACAGACATTTCGTTATCTCAGTTGCATCTATCCAAGGCCTAATATAAATGAAGTACGTTTTGGCGCAATAAAAAAAAAATAGGGGGAGGGGGGAGGGAGGGGAACATGCCAACATTGGTGGCCATGAAACCATCTCGATACTGACAGAACGACCTTGTTGGCATGAGTGAGCCTCAAGCTATTCTTGTGAATCAAACCTTCTTTGAAAAAGTCTGTTATCCATTATGTGAAAGTTTTGTGCTTTGGTAGAGAAAACAAAACAAAACAAAACAGATACATGTAAGACATTGTAATTTGTAATGACATTTCGACCAAATAATAATAATAATAATAAAAATAATAAGTAAGAAATAAAAAACAACAACTAAACAGAATATGAATGATTATGAGCTCAGAAACACGGGGCACACGATAGAAAAAAAAATAGCTCCGTGCTGGCTCCCAAATATTGGAAAATATATTGAGACGCCAGCGTGTCATTATATTACAAATAGTCACGCGAAAATCAAAAATGGTTAGAACCTGAAACAAAGAAGAAAGTCAGTCAAAAACAGTTAGATTCAATATTATTTATAAGGGGAAAAATTCGTGCATTAATACTGACAAAAAAATCAATCTGTGACTAATCAACAAGGGTATGAAATTGGTCCATTTTGTTTTTGTTGATGATTTCAATGATGCGAATTGAAAAAAAAAAAGAAAAGAAACGACAACAACAATAAAGATGAGATGTTCGGAATTACATTACGAGATTAATAAAAACACCAAAAAAAAAAAACAAAAAAAAAAAATTTTAAAAGTTTCATGACCCTTAAAGCCAATGGCATTTGATTTAAAATTTAAATCAAACAATTAAAACATCTTCAGCATCAACAGCAATAATAACAACAACAACATCCACGTGGGTATGAGCAACAACATCCACAACAACAACAACAACACAATTAAAGTGACCCAGTACGCCTGGTCTGTCTTTCCTTGACTGGTTCTTACTCTGCGGATAATTGAGTGGTCACGAAATTGAGTGGTCACGAGTACAAATGCTCACTCATGCACACACAATATTGTAAGTATAATGATATAAATTGATTTGTCACGTGTCTAGATACACATATAAATTGTAAGTACAATCCTATAAATGTACATAAAGCGTCTTTAAGAAACACATTAGGTACCTCATAGAGCCTGATTGTTACACAGAACACAGATTACAAATCTTTCATATAGAAAATCTTTCAACTCAATCACTGATCGAGCATTACAATATTGAAAAGAAGAAAACAACATCAACAGCAACGGCAACAACAACAACAACAACAACAAACATAACACGGACTATAACAACAACAATAAGGAAAGATCACACTGAAAAATCACCATACACCTATAGCCTAAAGAGACAAGTGATCAAGCCAAATGGAAGCTACAAGCAACAACAACAACAACAACAACAAAATAGAACATAACAAAAATAACAATAATCATGATACAATAGTATAAACTTGCATTTGTAGTCATGCAATGTATATCCACCACATGCAAATAATAAATAAATAAATAAATAAATAAATAAATGAAAAGGAAACTGTTAAAGAATCCAGTGATCAAAACCACAACACACACATACATACACAGACAAAACACGGTAGCATAAAAAGATTCATGAACGGATAAAAAAAAAAACTAAAAAATATGATGAGCCTATATACTTCAAAGGTAATCAAGACATAAATGTAATCGTTATATTATAAAAGAAACATACAAACAAGAAACATGAATTGTGTGTACAGGCAAGTTACTAACATACAGGATTGTTGTCGGATGATTGTGAAATAATAAAAACAAACAAACAAAAACCAGACTCATCTAACTTTTTTTGGTTGACCCCAGTCACACTGCATCTTTCTGAAGTCTGACTTTCAAGGCCAGCTTGAAGGTCCAGTCTTTTATTTATTGGTTGTCGTTATTTGCAAATTTCCTTATCGTAAGATGTGTCCGTTTATCTGTGTGGGTGTGTAAGAGAGAGAGAAAGAGAGAGACAAAGAGGCAAAGAGAGACAGAGAGAGAGAGAGCGAGAGAGAGAGAGAGAGAGAGGGCAACAAAGACAGGTTGGTTTTCTGATAAAACTTGTGGGAAAAAAATAAGAAGTATTTTGGGTGCTCACATGACGTTTAAATAGTATTGCTTTTATACGGAAGGCTGCTTCCACTTTTTCATACATTATGGACTATTGTAGTCTTGATTTCCTTGCTCGAACCAGACCATTTACTTTAAAATTTGTATAGGAATAAATATATGCTGAATACTACAAACTATAGCCATCCTGCGTAACCGTGTAGGCAAATAAACTGCGTCGTTTACGACGCTAAAGTTCTAAATAAAGTTTTTTTGTCATATTTACACAAAGAAAAAAAAAACGTTACCTTCTTTCACATACAATACAGATAAATAATGCATCGTAAAACAATGTTGTTTATGTAGACTGCTTTTCAAATAATAAATTAGTTTTATGATTGCATCAAGCTATCGTCTAGGACAGAATAAATTAGTTCTATGTACATAATACTGCCATTCGATATATAAAAAAAAAAAATTAAGGGATAATGTTTAACAGCATTGCTTTCTGTGTCGTCATCTTCCCTGTGTTCAATAGGATTCTTTACCCTGTTACTTTTATCATCCCAAGAGACCCGATCTCTGGGCAAAAACTGAATTACAAGTTGAGAACTTATTATCAGAACATCCATCCCAGCATTTTCTCCTTTCCAGTGATATTCAGCATATTCTCCCAACCAATATAGTTGTAACCAAGATATGTGCTTTCAGCTTTTGAAGAATAGGTGGCTCAGACATCGTACTCCAGTCTGTGTCAGTCTGGCTCCACCATAGCACATTGGAAAGGAAAAAAAAAGAGACAGAAATGGATGAGAACCGGGAGCTAGCGGTTTAGATGACAAATTTTGATATTTTACATGGATGGCGTCAATGTCCTTATTTTCCCACGTTCATTTGAGAAATCATAATTTTCGAGTGTCATCATTAAATCCGATTCTTTTCTAACTGGCTCTCCTAATAAATATGCTTTTGGCAAATCCTTAACCAGAGGTATAATATATAGTATAAAATCTGAAAACAATACTGAACATTACCCTTGTCAAAGACAAAAACGATTGACTTGAAACAAACGATTTTATAAATTAAGTTAAATATTAAGCTTTGTACAATACACGGATCACACACTGAATAAATTAAGAAGAAGTATACCAAATAAAAATGGGTGGTGGGGCGAGGAAGTGAGGATAAATTAATAGAACATCACATAAGAAATTGCCTTCTAAATGAAGACTGAACACAAAAAATTACAGATTTGTTCCTCTCCCACCAAAATAAACTTGCCTCTAATGCAAATTTTACTGGACTCTTCTGTTCAACTTTTGGCATATAAAATAACAGAAACCGCTAGAGGATCACGAAATAAATTATGATAATGATGTTTAAAAGAACCAAACTAAAAGAAAAAAAATGTAATAATCAGCTATTTTCATAAGAATGAATTGTAGGCCATTCCTGTCAATTTCCCATATTTGACACCTTTTCTGCTCAAAGCCATGTCCCCTCCATCTTAACCCCCCCCCCCCACACACACACACAAACAATGAAGAAGTAAAAAGTTACTGTGTGTGAATGAATAATATTCGAAGACGGGGAATATGACATTTTTGTGTTCTTTTTCGAGTTACACGCAAAAAAGAAAAAATAAGTTTATAACTGTCAAGTATTTCAGGAAACAATTCCGTACTCCGAATTCTTCGATCTTAAGAATAGTATTAGATTTCTTCAGTTTTTTTGTTTGTTTGTTTGTTTTTGTTTGTTTGTTTTTTTTTGTCTCTTCATCTTATTATATTTTTTTTATTTCAAACTACTTCTTATATTTCTGTACATCTGTATTTGAACATATCAGAAGTTGAAAATAGCGAATGTATTCATGGGCAGGAGAGTAACAGAACAGCGCTGGCTGTTCTCGGCAGTAAACAGGATTAGATCTAATGATTGCTTTGCTGAATAAATATAGTATTAGTAATAATTAATTTAGATTGAGACAATACAACATCAATAACAATAAATAACGTGATTTGACAGAGGACAACATTATTACATAGTAATAGAATGTTCCTGGAGATAACTGAATATATTCAACCACTAAATAAAAAAAAAAAAAAGGACACATCTAACAACAAACAAACATGGGTATTATAACCTCGTCCAATAAATAACAAAATATGCAAATGTTACAGTCCATTAAATGGCAAAGTTATTGAATCCAGCAGAGTCGAAAGATTTGGAATATAATACTCTCTTTACTAACTGTCATCAGTATGCTTACCCTTGAATGCTTAATAGCAGTAGACATTGGTGAAAAGTAGTTATAGATATATTTACTTTGTAGTTTCTTTTCACTGCCGTGAATGCTAGAGAGAATGCCAATGTGTTGTTCTAATGTAAGACATGTCTGTCTTTCCATTATAGTGGGATCTGTGTCCTGGACAAAAAATCCGAAGGCAGTGAGATTTACCGCATGAGGGCAGTCAACTTGATGTCGCTCGACCTATGAATTGATGTATTATATGGCCGAACTCTCCTAAAAGATCTCTCCTCCTTCTTAGACGTAAAACCGAATATTACATTATTCCGTACTATTATGCAAAGATTATGTATTATAGTACTATGAGAATTATTTTGTTCGAAAAGAAATATGTGAATGTCGTTATCTAAATATATTGTATTTCAGGTATAATTTTATGTTAGGCATATTCTAAACACTGGAGTAAATGACTGTCTTATGCAGTGCTAATAAAGCTATGGAACTCCTGTAAAAAATGTAATCAAAATGTCATGTTATAAATAACATTGATGTAACTGGCTGCTTTGTGCTGTTCCATTAAACCACGGAGACTATGTGAATAATGCCATAAAAAATGTCTTGTTAGCATCCTCTCTGCTTGTCTGTATACTCATATCTCACTCTGCTGGATTCCCCCAAAAATGGAGCATGATTAACAGAATAAATTAAAACACAGCTTTCGGTATCATTAAAGGTGTTTGTTCTTTTTTCTTATGATCTAAACTTTTCTTCTGTAAATGTTTCGTTAATCTCTTAATAAAAATATTCAAGGCAGGCTGGGTTAAAGTTATCCATCTCTATCTCGGAAACAATTCATCAAGGAGGAAGGAGATAAAGAAACGGGTGTGTCTAGATTCTTTTTTTTTTTTTTTTTAAATCACCCTATAAATTGAATGTTTTTTTTTATTTTAGAAAGAAATTCCACTTTGTAAAAGTTTCATGTTCCTGATTAAAGGCAGTGGGAAATTGATGATCTGTTCGCCTTTTCAAGAATAGTTTAGTACGTAAAAAAATATAATATTATACAACCCAAAACAAAACGAAGTACATAAATAAAGGAATTTCACTTCTAGTCATTAAAGGAACATTTTGAATCATGCTTGATATGCAGAGAAATAAATACATGTACAAATAAATATGTCACACTGACAGGACGAATAAATAGATTCAAACAAATCATGAGAATTTTAAACACATGTAATCAATAACATAGGCGACCTCAAGGCACAATTCATAGACACAGACACAGACAATGAGCTTGGTCCATCAGAAATCATTTGGCTGCAAAAAATAAGGCACATCGACACTTGTAGTACTAAGGCTTCTGTTGACATTTGTAAAGCTGTTATATCAAAACCAGTATATATTATAACATGGCATAAATCAATACTGTACTGTATACGTTTTGGAGGGAAGGCGTGTAAAAAACTAACAATAGAAAAAAGCAAAAAAAAAAAAAAAAAAACATTTTGAAGATGAACATAATATTACCATGGGTGATGTGACCAGTTATGAGAAATGGTGGGTACTTATGAAAGAAGACGACTGGTTATCCAGAAAGAGCTCTGGCTTTCGGGATCAGACAAATTTCTTAAAATTAGTTTTTAATACACTTAGTTTCGCGGGCCTTGATTTCCAGAAGTCATGTGGTCACGAATCCTTCATTGGATGACCGTCCAGTCCACGTATGAGGAGGTATCGAAATGTTACCAATGGGCAACCACCTTTTTAAAGGGACTGCATGTCAATATGCAAGCTAAGCATGACCTTTCCGCCTTAGTGAGCAAAAACAACATAGGTGTGGCCTCCAGTCTTTTCCACAAGGTCATCATGCTGCTTATATTCAGTTCATGACTTCGCCCAAAAGCTCTCTTGTAAACGACAGGGAATCCCTAGAACCAGAGAAAAACTTGCGTCAGAGAGAACAAAGCCCCAATATCTGAATCGATAGCCTGACTTAGTGATTCTTCAACCAGTCAATCTAGTGCCTGAATCTTTGACCACGCATGCATGATGATTCTTCGTGTTTGTAGAGATAGCTCTTCAAAGCAAAGGCTTTGCCACAACGTCCGCAGACATAGGGTTTCTCTGTGGAGTGTGTCTGGATGTGCGCCCGGAGATTAGACTTGTCAGCGAAAGATTTGCCGCACTGAGGACATCCAAAGGGTTTTTCTCCAGTGTGCGTGCGGATGTGACCTTGCAGTAACCATGGTCGGCTAAACTTCTTCCCGCAGTGTGGACACTCACAGCCTTGGTTATGTGTACGCACATGCATGCTGTAGGCTGGCATGGAGACGTAGACCTTGTCACAATGTGGGCATTTGCGAGCCTTCTTGTCACAAACACTTCTGTGGGTCTGGCGGTGCCGGGCAAGGTTGCTGGAGGTGCTGTATCGCTTGCCGCAGTCTGCGCATGCATAAGGATCAATGCCAGGCTTACGCGTGGAGGAGAAAAGCAACTCACTGAGGGCGGACTGCTGATCTCTCAGGGTGGCTGGACTTAGAGGTTGGCCGGGAGATACAGGGGAAACAGCAGCACTGGATTTATCGTGAACTTGGTCAGAGCTGTGGTTATCTAAGACATGACTGCTGCCTTTGATGGGCTTTGAGATCTGAGGATTGGATGATATAGAGGTTCTGATGTCAATGGACGTATGCTGTTTCTCACTCAGAGGGCTGCCTTTAGAGAGCTCACCGGAGGGCGAGCATGGCTTGATAGATGAGGATGGATTGAGAATGAACACATTGGTGTTGTGAAGATGATGACTGGGAGCGCTGGTGATGGTCTGGAATATTTCGCTTGAAGGAATGCCATGTCCGTGGCTGACCTCGATTCTGTTGTTGTTGTTGTTGTTGTTGTTGTTGTTGTTGTTGTTGTTGTAGGCATTCTCCTCATTGAGCTTGTTCAGCGCCTCCACTTGAGCAGATTGGTCCGGGGAATAGAACTGATTTGGCTGATGAGAGGGACGGTAGGGTGACGAGACCCGAGCTGTCTGAGCATGCATCTCCTCCTGCTGGGCTTTGGACTTGGCATACTGAGTAGCTGCCAGAAGATATTTGAGTTTGGGATGATAAGGGATGCGCTTTTCTTGATCATTCTTCAGCGATTCAAACTTCTCCTTCGCCAGATCTAGGGCAGATTCGTGGTGGTTGTTACTACCGCAGCCACTTACAGGGGAGGCTGGGGATCCGGACAGAGGTGATCTTTGCTGGACATAACCACTCATTCCATTGTTGTTGTTATTGTTGTTGCTGTGTTCATATGATGGAAGAGAGGTGGCCAGAGAAGGGGACTGTCCGTCCTTAGAAAGTCTGGTGTCCAGCCCACGTCCAGTCACGGAGGATCTGTATATCCCTGGTTGCTGAGCCAAGACGATGTTGCCGTTGCCGTCCATTCGGGGTGAAAGAATAAACTCATACTTTGGAATCATGCCAGTCCCGGCAGTCATCTCTCTTACAGTACAGGATCCTTCCTCGGACACTCGCCTGACTTTGGTTAGTGCCTCGTCTTGGTTGTCGGTTTGGTCCCGAACATAGTTTGATTTGATCGCTTGCCTCCCCTGAGCCGCCTCCTTACGTCGCGAGGACAACTGGGAGTAATCAATGGGCTGATCATTAGGAGAATCAGGTCGGCTAAAGTTTCTCACCCTTCCCAGTAATTCTTGTTCCTCTTCGAAAGAGATTCTGCGCTGTGCATGATAGAGTTTCTCTCCGTCAACCAGAGAGTGCACGTCGTACATAGACGTGATCTGGGCCATAGACTGGAGCTCTGAGCTTGAGCTCAGATCAAGACCTTTGGTTTGAACATTGAATGAATGACCTCCAGTGCTGGTATAGTTAACAAATTCTTTTTGACCTCTCCTCAACTCTTCAGCTTCGAAAATGTACTTTCGATCGTCAGACGCCTTCAGAGCCAACTCATCGTTGGCTGACACATGCATATGCAAGTTTGTGTACTCACTTTTCTCACTATATCTCATAACTCCAACCTGTGCTTCCGTTTTCTTCAGTTCAGCAGGATCGAAGTCAAATTTGCCCTTCTCCGCTTCCTCTTTGCTGGCTCTGGACCCAGGACTCTTCACGTCCCGGCTACAGTCAATAACGTCACGGCCCGAGTATCGCTGGGGGCTCTGCGTCATGAGTTCCAGCAGGAGAGAGAGGCCAGAGGGACAGTCCCAGGTGTATTCCAGCTCCGGGGGAAGCTCGTGCCCTCGAGCATCAGCGTGAGTAGAGCACCCACTGTCACTCTCGCCGTCCGAAACGCTGGCTGACTTCTCCAAACCTCTGCGGGCAAAGAACGCTCTCTTCTTAAATTCAGGTGAGTCTGAAAAAGACAAAAAAAAAAAAAAATAAATAAATATTGGCAAACAAATCTTTCCACTTTAATTGATATGAAAGAATAAGACAGTTTGATCACCTCTGAGAGCACCGAATTATTTGTTCTTTTCTTAACTTCTCTCAACCGACCATGAGAAATGGAGGAAAAAAGAATTTATTCAGACTATCCAAGGCACCAACCACAATGGTGAAGTGGGGAAAGGACTCAGAAAAGAAGTCGAAACGAAAGATGAGGAGAAAGTGGACGAGTGGGAACGTTTTCAAATGGACTTTCAGACGGCCGTTAAGGATTGTTAAAAAATTTCGACATCAGATTTGGATTTATCAGTCTCAAATTATAAGGGGAGAAAGAAGGGGGGGGGGGGGGGGCAATAAGCAGATTTCCTGTTTTGTTTAAATAATCCCTGGTTTTTTTCCTTTCTCATTCTCGTCTTTATCTAAAA
>JBCEWB010073967.1:0-29474 GCA_039654565.1 Peronia peronii | reverse complement strand
AGGGAGGTGTCTGAAGGGGAAGATGCCTCGAAAAGGGGGGGGGGGGGGCAGGGAGGGGGGAATCATGTCGATGATGGTATTAACCATAATTTGACCAAGAGATGAAATACTAAAGAAAGTTGAAAAACAAGTCAGGTAGAGGTAAATTTATTTATCTCTCGGCTGTCCAGAAATATCAAGATAATACGCTTAAGGTAAATCTGTTAGAACTGTTCTGCATTTTGCAACTGACATGCTGAAATCATTTGTAACATTCAGTGAAGAGTGAATGTTGTGGTCACTGGAAGCTGTCTTTGAGCAAATAATGTACATTATTTATTTGAAGTCTCTGTTGTTGTTGTTAATGTTATTGTTGTTTGGTCTCTGGAGAATTAAGAATTGATGAATATCATTGTATTCTGCCCTAGACTGATGGAATGACAGTTGGCTTGATAAAATGTGAATTTCATTTTAAGAGCTGTTCATTTCATAGTTAGGAAGATACGATCAGTATTTCCAATGTAACTTTGGTTTTGCCAATCTGTTTTTACACATACCACACATTTATAATCCTAACAATTCGGGCGCAAATAAGACTGCTTTGTGCAAGGCTTATCATACTGAAGTACGTGTAAATGTGTGCTATGTTTTTGTCTCAATTTATCAGACTGAAAATAAGGCCTGCAGATTTCTCAGGTACGTTCAGAATTAGTGTCCGGGCAGGGCTTTTTTTTTCTATATACCATGAATTTTTCGGAAATTCCATGATGTACAGGGTGTCCATAAAGTCTCTTTACAATTTTAAAAAAAAATATTACAAAGGCAGTTGACAGGATTTGTCAACTGGATTTATTCTAATGTAATCAATGATTGTCAAAGTTTTTTTAAAACTCATTTAATAACCTCCATATGGGACCATTAGTTGTACGAAGCACATCAAAACGGTACTCGATTTCTTTCCATGGTCGCTCAATGAGGTTATGCTACAGCGAACATGGACAGAAATCGAGTACCGTTTTGATGTGCTTCGTGCAACCAATGGTGCCCATATAGAGGTGTATTGATAAGGTTAAAAAACCTTTGACAGCCATTGATTGCATTAGAATAATCTAGTTGACAAATCCTGTTAACTGCCTTTGAAAAAAAATTTTTTTTTTAAATTGTAAAGAAACTTTATGGACACCCTATATGTTTCAAAAAGGAACCTAAATACGAAAATTTTGGTATAAAAGTAAGAGACATCTTCCACAAGTAAAATAGCAGAGAACAAGTTGATAGGAATAAGATCAATTGCCCTTTATTGTTCATATGTAGACTTCGCTTCCATAATTTCACATTAAATTAACATGATGGGCATTTGACATAAGGGTCATACATCAAACCACTCACTTCTCAATAAACAAGCACAGAATCATATGTATATATAATGTATTATAAGTATCAGGCACAATGTTTCCTCCAAAACCTAGCAGTGTTAATTTATCTCTGATCTGAGCTGTCTTGGAGCTGTATTAACAAGGTGGGTCACCTCCACCTCTACCAGTGTTGAATGTTGATGAATTTAATCTGCAGCAGTTTTACTACCTTTTGAATTACTACAGTGCTCTCAAATGTCTGGAACAATTTTCAATAGTACTGAATACGGGTTAAGTTGCACAAAACAAATTTGTTGGTTTTGGGCACTGTTAACTTTTTACTGTGCTATTTTGTTACAACTGAATAGATGTAATAGGGAAATCTTGATTCTGAACAGTCCCCAGAATGGATCGTCAGAGTGAAGACCATGAATGATTCCAAGAACCAAAGGAAAAATTTCCTTCAGAATTACATCATGACAGATTTATAACTATGTTTCAACAGTTTTGCAAATGAATGGTTCTGTTATCAAAGAGACAATCCCTTATAGAATTGTGCCATGACAGACCTATAGCTATGTTTACACACGTGTTACAAATGAACGATTCTGTCATCAAAGAGACAATCCCTTACAGAATTATAACATGATAGACCTATAACTATGTTTCAATACAGTGTTACAAATGAATGGTTCTCTTATCAAAGAGACAATCTCTTATAAAATGACAACAAAATAGATTTCTAACTATATTTCAACAAGTCTACTGTTGACAAAACATGAAATTTGCCATATAATATTATCCTGTTCAACCAACACCAACCACAAATACACTTCCTCTCTGTTCTAAACAAACAACAGGTATATAAAGGATTCAACTGAGATTTCATGCATATGTGTCTCCATATATGAAAATTGATGACTGATAATTTTTAAAAAAAAAGGTGATAAAACTATGCATCCTCTCATAGACATCAATAATTGTGTATGTGTAGAGGTCTAACAAAAACAAGTGAAAAAATGCATTTATTTTTCAAGTACACTGAGAAGCATAGAATTACCCTCTTGGATTCATCCATATACATGTAATTTCTTTCACATGAACATCTTTCCATTAAACAACTTTTTCTTCTCATACAAATTTGTCACTCTACTTTTTTTTGTTTTCTTTTTTCTCAGGTCCAGTGACATGAGATGTAGGTATAATGATGTAGGTATAATACTGTTGGATTAAGGCTGGCAATATTACTTAATTACTTGGAAACACATCGCTGTAATATGAATACTGGTATTCACATTTCTATGGAGTAAATTGCACCTTCAGGTTTTTTTATACACCGTGTCATGTTTGTGTAACACTGAATATTTCTCATTCAAGAACTGAAACATTGACTTTTTCTGACCGTAATAAACAATTAGTAATTTAACAAATAACTCCTTTAAAAAAAAAAATGATATGTGTAAAATCTCAACAAACAAAAGAACAAATGTCTTGTGACCAGGGCAAATGAGTCGGAAGTCGCGCTGGGTGATAAAGATCCACGGCCGTTTTCGGTTGTCTTTAACTACTTTCCAACTAAGATACTAAATTTATTTTTGTCTTCATAAAACGACAATTTAACCTTTTTTTAACCTGAAAAAAGAAACATTTTGGTATCATAGTCGGAAAATAGTAAAAAAAATGATAAAGATCAACAAGTGTAACTCGAAATCACCCGGAGCGACTTCCGACTCTTTCGCCCTGGGGGCAAGACAAATATCCCCTATAAAATGAAGATGAAATGTTTAATATGTTAAAAGCACATCAGGAATATGACCTTGCATTTTTCTGAATTGAAGTCTGACCCTCTGTTTGTAAGTTCCAAGACTATTCCAAGGGAAATTTCACTCTCACAGGAACAACATTTGCTTAATTATCCAGCCTGACTAAAAAATATCTGTTTTGTTTATATATTTTAATTTTTCATCACCATTAAGATCATTTTTTTAAAAACCACATTAAATTTTCACCTTACAAACATATGTCTTGCAGCCAGTCAAAATGAGATGTATGTCGATTTTTGACCATATCGGGATTTTGATATCATATAAAAGCTTATTTCATACCCTTTCAGGTGGTGAAAAAAGTTCTGAGCTAGCTCTATTCTAGTCAGAGATATTGCAGTTTAAAGAGACAAGGGAGACTCCTCAGCA
This sequence comes from Peronia peronii, assembly GCA_039654565.1. Classification (NCBI taxonomy): domain Eukaryota; kingdom Metazoa; phylum Mollusca; class Gastropoda; order Systellommatophora; family Onchidiidae; genus Peronia; species Peronia peronii. The sequence goes on along the minus strand of JBCEWB010073967.1, from coordinate 25,948 downwards.
ATGACCGAAATTCCGAGAAAATTGAGTTTAAATGAACGGTTGAACGCATAAATATACATACCTACCTCACAAAAACCCCGATTTTAATAATGTAATATTTATAAATCGGGGGTAAAACTGATATTGCCTTGTTCAGAAATGAACGCATTTTCAATTTCTGCAATAAAAAAAATTTTGATGTCTGACCCCCCTCATCACATTCAAAGCCCAATTTCTCTGTTCTAGCCCAGCGACTTATGTCTCACTTTGACTGGCCGCGAGACATATATTACTAGCTCTTAGGTTACATCAAGTGCCTCTTCCCACTGAAAGTCATCACAGATCAAATATGCAAGGCTTTCTAAAGATATATCTGTGGCAGACTCTTGACCACATGGGACCATCTGCAGTTAGCTTTTGGCTCCATTGGAATAACCCAATATGTTTTTATTGTTTACATGAAACTCTTCATTATCATATTTGATTTTAACCCATGAAGCAGTTTGTTCACTTTTTATCTCTAGCTGAATAATTTTTTATCATTTCTCTCATTTTCCAAAAAAAAAAAAAAAAGGCTACAGTAAGTTTAATCTAATTCTAACGGTCCATAAACTGGAAAAAATAGGAAGTTCCAGAACATTTATTTCAAACAATTTTTCCACAGTTCGGACAGAGTTAAAACAATCTGTATGCACAATACAAGATCACAAGGAGCAGGACGTTAAAAATATACATATATATACATTCACAAATAAATTAATATGATACAAAATACAAGATGTAAATACATGTATTGACAAAAATAGATAAATATCAATCTAAGAAACATGGTTTTCAGCAACAGCTCTTGTTAGAGCTGTAGCCAGCAACTGACATTTACATGAATAATTTAAAGAAAAAAGAACAAAAATTTGACCTGAATCTTGACATGGAAATGGTGTGTCATCACAGTGAAAGACAAAAATTTTTCATGGAATTTCTCACAGAGAATAGTTATGCCAGCTATCAATAAAGAGTCTGCTCAAATTAGTCATGCATCACGAACTCTGACCTCTGTCACTCCTGTCAGTGACAAAGCAACAGCAAAAAAAAAAGTAAATAAATAAAAACAGAACATAAAAAATTGGCAGGGGTTTAGACATATTGTTTCATTATTTGACTACACATTAAAACTATATCGTCCCTGTAAGTCTCTAAACGTGTAAGTCCGGAAAATTGGGTCATGACGTTTTTGGCTCTGTTAAACTAGAATGAGTTTCCCCCACCTCCTCTATGAATATCAAATCCATGGAACCAATGAAAGTTACACTTTTTGTCCAGTGATCTAAAAGCCCGATTTCATGATTTCACTTCGATTTATTAAATTTTTTGTCTCTCCTGTAAAATTCACCTCTGCGGATTTACGCGTTTAGAGACTTACAGGGACGATATGTATTAGCCATTTCAGGCAGATCGACTGATTTTGGGGCTTCATTATCTTTTGGCAAGACAAAAGATAACGACATACTGCAACTTATTTATTTCAGTCAGTGAAATTTATGAAAATAGTCGACGTCTGATGAGGTTGATAATTTGCACCGACAATTTGATATCTCTTTCCAGTATAAAAAAAAGATACTAGTGACAGTCATGTTCATTCAAGGAAACAAATTATGTGCACTGCGTAAAGAATTTACCAACTTTGGGAATGTCAGGCAGGACGATACTTACCTCAGTTCAGAGAAATTATCTCAAATTCTTACATTGTTAAAACCATGCAGTTTTTATTCAGAGAGTGCAAAAAAATCCTCAGTAGATGAAGTAATAGGAAGCATAAAACTTGGATTGCTTTGACTCTCAGATTGTTGATAGTAAGTGTGAGTCTGCTATCATGACAGATTAATTTGAAGTTAAAGAAACAACAGTTTATGTCTTAAGGAAATATATCATCTGTTTGAAATTTCAAAGCAAATAAATGATGAGCCAATCCCTGAATGGATCTGCTTGTGACACTTACTTGAAAAGGCTGAGACAAATGAACAGACACACAAAACTTCGTAATTTCACAGACCACATAATGAGGCCATAAGCTAAAGGTTTCTCTCAATTTCTGTCAAATACATGTACATTTATATGTGAGACTATTATGTCTTCTATCATAAATGCTCATGGCAATTACTTGCAAATGGTGCTCTAAGTTATTCACAACTGAAACAGTGATTCAAACTATAATGGGGAACCTACGCTAAAGCTGATCACCACTGCGGGCAGCTGGACCAAGTGAATGAGTTAAAAAGACGCTGAAAATGTTACTCCAATATCTATCCTCTCAGCAAATTATGAGAGGATATAACCTTAAGTTTTGCCATTATCAGAAAGGATTAGACACAGGTCTATTCCACAAGTCAGGACACAGAACCTCATTTTGCTGTGGACTCGGAGGTCAAGTATAACAAAACATTCATATTTGCAGGGGGTTACAGTTTTCACTCACAATCAATCATTCATCAGTGAATAGTTACATTCAATAAGATAAGCATAGTTTGTGAAAGAAACCACAAAGTTTGTCTATCTGATTACTCACAATATGACTTATAATGGGAAGAATGATACTTAGTATACCAACTTCATGATGATTCTTTGCATAAATAGACAAGACTCTGGAAAATATATTTGCATGACCATTTGCAAGATAATCACTGATGTAAGCTAAAACATCACCCATGATCATAAAGAATAAAGACTATACTAGCAAAATAAAAGATCAGATCATAATTTAAATAGTTTTAGAAATTAGAATCATTCTTAGGAATTTGTGCTTATGATTTGTTGTATACATTGAGACCACTTAAGCTGATTGTGTTGCATTGTTACCAATCAATTTACTTCATTTGCTGAAAAAGGACAACAATTTTTGACAAAGGCATGGCAACTTTGAATATATGAATAGAGAACCAGTTTAAATAAATATGAATAAGATAGATATAAACATGATTGATGACAGTGGATGTTTTCCATACAAAGATGAAATGAACATAATATGTGATTTACAGTAAAAATTATGATCCATATTACTCCTCACAATTATCATACAATTCTGGTATCTGCCAGTCATAAAACTACCTGTGACACTATCATCAGAACAGTATCATATTTATGTATCATTAGCACAGCTGACCACTTCCAAGTTAAAACATTATAAAATTGTTCTCGGCTGTTTATGACAAAATTCAGCAGTAAATTAGTTGACTGTTCTTTTCATTTTGTCTTATTAGCAGAAAACAAACATACATATATTGATACAAATATCAATTGTTCATCTTTTGCAAGCCAACAGCTTTGGTGTTATTGTTTTTCCACAGAGGCGAAACAAACTCTAGGATCTGCTTAAAAAAAAAACCCACAAACATTTCATCTTTTTTTTTCTGACATCTCCTTAAAAAAAAGTAAAATCAAATTGAATTTCTTTTTCACATAAAAGGAAGCAAAAAATTCATGACCAATAAAGAAATAGGTCATGGCAAAAAAAGAAGTCTGTTTCCTGCTAAAGTAGCAGGTATGACATCTTTGAATATCTCCCATAAATGTCATTCATAAATGTCAGTCTAACAAGCACCACATTTATTCCACTTTGCGATAACAGCAGTACTAAACTTGAATGAATGCAAATATAGGAGTATTACGTAATGCGAAATAGAGGAAGTGCAACAAAGGGAGAGAGAGTGAAAATAATGGCACATACTCTTTGACTGCCTTAGAAGATAGCTGAAAAGTAAATAAAATAACTAAACGACACTAAGATATGGGAAAAAAACAATAGGGTATCAGTTTTACTGGGCCAACTGACTGACTCTGGGCTTCATTGTCTTTGGCAAGATGATTGCAGTCTATGGTCATATTTCAAAAGGTGAAATTCAATAGAATGTGGATATTTGATAAGACCAAAAAATTTTCCTCACTTCTCAATTGTAAAACTAAATTTAAATGGATGATTAAGTATAGAAGTCAAGCACATTGCTAAACTGTAGGAGGGAAATAAAAGGAAGACAAATATCAATGATAAATGAAACTGTGACAGAGGGGAATGAGCCTTTGTTCTAGATTATATTTTCCTACATGACACTTTTCAAATATAGATATTTTCCCTATTTTCCACAGGGGGTGTTTTCAAAATGATTTTATTTGTATCTCACATCAGATTGAAAAGTTATGTCATATAGGACATGAATTAGGCAAATTTTAAAACCTCCTGTGAGACAGAAAAAGGACAATGTCAATAGTTAAAATAACAGTGTCAGATATGATGATGTAATCAGGGACAAAAGGTCACGACCTTCTGTCACAGTCTTAAATGCATTATACAGACAAAGAAATCAACAAATAACATAGGTCAAATGTAAGATGGGGAAAGGACAATAAGGTATTTTGAGATGGGCCTCATGACAGAAATTTTTCATTCACACACTAATCTGTGCATATGCGCTGTGCATGATGAGCATTCAGACATGTCCACACCATAAAAACAAAGCCACATGTGTGGCCTATGTTTTCTCAGTCATGTGACCCACTTGAAATACCTCATTGATCATTTATTTACCCTATTGCTAATACTGGGCTGACTGACTGACTTTGGGTTTCACCAGGCTAGATTATGGCAGCTTATTTGGTTCAACCGACACTGGCAGTTGGTGTAGAGTTAATGTTGCTTTACCATGATTGTAGCTACAATGCACCAGGAAATGTAAATGATGCAAATCAACCAGTGAAATTCAATAAAACATGGACATTAATTTGATGAAACTGAAAATTTACCCTGACAACTTCTCAAACTTCTCTGCCAAACTCAATGTGGGCGGAAAGTTAAGATAGCACACCAGTGGAAAGGCTGGGAAAAAAAAAAAAAAGCTGAAATGATATGGGTAAAGTATGGGAAAGTGAAAGCAATGATAAATGGTCTAGGTCAAATATAGGATATGAAAAAGAACAATGCCAATTGGAATGGTTCAAATGTAAGGTAGGCAGAATTCAAAAGCAAATGATAATTGGCATAGGGGAATACATAATGTAGGAGAGGTACCAAACAAATCATGTATGACATGGGTTAAATATCAGGTGGGCGGAAAATAATGCTGAATGGGGTGGGTAACAGACCAGATACACTGAAACAAGGAGAGAAAATTGAATGCAGAGTAGACAGGAAACAGTGAAACATGCCAAGATGAAATGGAAAATTGCCCAAAAACAATGATAAATAAAGGTACGGTTAAATGGAAGGTTGACAGAAAACAATGATAAATAAAGATATGGTTAAATGGAAGGTTGCCAGAAAACAATGATAAATAAAGGTACGATTAAATGGAAGGTTGACAGAAAACAATGAAAAATGGTGGTAAGAGGAAAATTCACAGAAAACTATGAAAAATAGTGTGGTTAAATGGAAGATTGACTGAAAACTATGATAAATGAATACTGACAGAAAACACTGATCACTGGCATGGTCAAACAGAGGAAAGATACAGCAAGGATAACAGCATGAATAAAGACAAAGTTGTGAAAAAATAATCGATACAAAAGGTTGGAGGAAAACAATAACAGATGGGATGGCTCAAGAACAGGCTAGGGTGGAGAGCAGAACCAGGCTGATAAATGGAAAATTAAGAACCAGCCTTAACAAGGAGCAATAAGTCTCAGTTTTGCATATCTAGTACTATGTAGAATATTTTCTGTTTGCTGTCATCTAACTTAGTGGACAAAAATGACTTATCATTAAATGAAATGAATAACAAAATGAACAGTGCGATATAAGTAGCACCATGGTTTCTTAGATAGTGGACTGTAAATGAACATGTACAACAGTTAGAAACATTTATTTCATCATTGCACTTGCTTTAGAGATACATATTGGAACATTGATAATAATCAATTTGCATACAAAGTATCCTGAGCTTTGAAAACCACATAAAAGTACCTTTACAATCAAAGAGTAATTGAAAAAAAAAAAAAAAAGGACAAAACTGGGTTCAATTAGAAGCCCACATCTAAAAATTTTTTCTTTCCCAAGAAAAAAACAAAATCAAGTTTTTGTTAATAGTCCTTATGTTTTTTTCCTAAATGATACAATGTATCTAATATGTATAATATGCATATGTTGGGACATTCTATTCCATGAAATTAGAGAATATGAGAAGCTTCTGTTGAAAAGAGACTGTCCTATTTTGGTAGTTTGAGAAATAAAACACTTTTTTTTTTATCAAGTACTCAAATTAACAACCATATTAATTTACTTGATCAAACCTTTTAAAACAGAGCAGAATCTGATAGGCTATGCATAAATTTAACAAAATCACTAGCAGATTATGATCACACAGCCACAGCAATGGCTCCAAGGAGTGACTAAGTGCCTTGTGAATTTCAGGTTTCCATAATTCTTGTGTCAAAACATAACTTTTGCTAGAAGTACGTAAGATTTTGTGGTTTGCAGCAACTCAAATTAATAATGTGGCAACAAACAGCACTGCCGAACCATTTATAAGTAGGCTACCTGATGAAAAGTACAGTTAAAAAAGAAAAATAAATATTTTTACAAAACGGACCTAAAAGTTACATACATACATATGAGACCAATTATCTAAAAGGTTCGACTTACATCCATTTTGTTCATCTTCACACTGAGTCATCATCTAGAAAAAGAAGCTTGAGACACTGACACAAGAACTTGGAAGTCAATTTCATATGCATATAAACTGTTACATTTTTTTGTCTATGACATGGCTTAAAAATACACATTATGTGATTTAAATTTAATTCTTATGAAATCAATACAAGTCACAATTTATTTGTGTATTTATCTATTTAATTATTTATTTATTTATCTATTTAATTATTTATTATTTTATGGATACCATATTTTAACAATTTAATATTTCAATACTCTTTCCAGACATTTTATTATCAAAGTAGAAACAGGCAAAAATTGACATGTAAAATACATGAAGAAATATGCCTTGGAAACAATTTCCTAGGTGCCACTTGAAACTTTGACCAGACACAGGAACAATCTTTCATTCTGCTTATAATACAGACTGTTTTCAAAGAGACTGCCCTTCTTTCACTAGTAACATCACTCATACCCGATCAAACTTTATGCATGTGGGGTTTAGTTCCACTTCAAACACACTTTTATTGTTGATCACTACTGAGCTACTGGAAAATGTGAGCCACACATGTTAAAGTGATATTAGTAATTTTTCAACTATCTTCCCTTTTTCTGAGTTGCAAACAAGACATTTCCTATTCTCCTATTCTCTAAGTGAATGATGATTTATATGTACAAATGTGCTAGACTAATCCAATCAAAGGCAGATCAATAATCAGTGCACAACTTCCATCATCCACCCTGATCAATTCTAATCTACAACTCACTAGTATCTTTACAACCAAAGAAATATCAACAATTTCCCAAATTTATCAGATTAACTTGTGACTTGAATGCACTGCCATGCTATCTTCTGCCACTTCCATCCTTCAATACGGCACTTAGTTAAAGAGACTTTCATGAAGCTGCTAAATCTGAGCCAGATCGGTCAAGTATCTATATGATTGCAGACTACTGATATTGAATGCCATGATGGTGAATAAATACAGTGCATTTAATCACTGACTGACTAAATCAATTTTTGAGCCATATGTTACTAAAAAATTGATGGCATATTTTTATGCTCAAAAATTAATCATTTATATTTAAGGACTTTCCATCTTATTAATTATCATGTGCATAGTTCCAGTAAATAAAGCATTGAGAAAAAAATCTAACTCTTTACATTCATGATTGCTTTTCATAGGTAAAACACAAGCATTCAACTATCTTTTGCTTTATCTCTGAGAATCAAATCAAACAAGTTCTGCAGCTGCTCAGTTGCAAATATAGTCCATATTTGTACATATATTACAGCTTCTGTGACTGATACATACATGACACTTGCAGGTGTCTCATGAAAATGCTATAGAGTGCAGCTTTATGGAGATAAAGTGTTAAAGGCAGAAGGGGAATGGATTATCTTGAGCTTTGAAAATTTGTGAAATAGTTCCCACACAAAGGACATCTTACTTTTGCATTACTCCTGAGAGGGCTAAGTGCCAGACTTCTCTAACTGAACAAGCCAGAAAATCATAAAGCCACAAAATATATAAGTCTAACCTTTAAAATTTATCATCCTTAAAAGCTGACTAGAATCAAACCAGTACTGCTATACTGAGATGCAGAAGACATTTTAAAACATTAAACCACAGATTTTCCAGTTATTGATACAACATTGACCTGTGCAAAGGCACCTTCTGGCATTTCAAGATATTATGCTAGGAACTGATATGATTAAATATGCTGAGGTAAACGTAAAGGTTTCTTCTAGTCCATGAAATTTCATTTCGAATGTCATGGAATTAAAAGTATAAGTACATCATTTACTTTGCCCTGCTAATCAGTTACATAACTCTGAGTCACTGCTTTTGGTGGCGAGTCATGAGATCTGATGTCCACTGTACCTACATACTTGCCCTAAGACAACATTCAATCAAGAGTCCAAAGGATTCCTCATGTCAGAGGGCAATATGTGTGAACCATCTGTGACTGAGCCTGTTTGTAAAACAAATCATAAAAAATAAGAACAGTGAAGAGTTTGGCAAGCCTTGTACGTCTATGTCATGTCCTAATAAATGAGCCAATAAAACAAGTGCAACAATAACTTTATTTTATTTTCATACTTAAATACAATTTAATAATAACTCCAAATCCAAAAGGAAAGGCAAAATGAGGCCATAAGGTGCACCAATAATAAAAGATGTATAGAAAAAGTGAATGATATTTCTACAGCATCAAATTGATCATAAACTGCCTGGAAATACATAAATGTACATTTCTATCCATTGAGCCATTCGTGAAGTTCAGCACTGAAATATTAGATTGATCACAATCGTGTCATAAAAAAAAAAAATGATGAAATTTATGTTCAAAGAACTGAGACAGAGAATATTCCAAATTTCATTCATTGTTCTCTGTGGAGATGTGGAGCAAATTTTCAACCTTAGGTTATAAGTGGATCTCATTCAGTCTCCCATACAAAGATTTCATATCTTGTGAATTTATGTTACTTTGCAGCCTAGAGATGGATCATATAAATATATATTATACAGATATAATGAACAAATACAGTGCATTTAGCTAATGACTGACTTTGACCATTTGTCAGTGACAGCTTTAGAAAAAATCTGATGGTGCTCTCTCATACACAGTTATCTTTATATGGAGGCCTTTAAAACCAAGGCATACGTCACAGTTTTTTGCTCCCATGCATATGGTGATGAAAGAATGACTTATAGACAGAAAGAGAAGTTTACTTTGAGTTTTGGCACATACATATAAATAGATCTATGCCTCACCACTGTGTGATTTTTCACTGCAAGTTTTTCTGACCATGTGGTTTTTTATAATGAACCTCCTGAAAACCATCACTATCAATGATGATCTCTTTTTCTCTAGGACTTTCTCCTCCTCTCTCATTCTGGCTTGTTTGCACTTTAGCACCTCTACTGTTTCCCATACCTTGGTTATTTCGATACTGCCTCCTACCTTGAGAGGCAAAGTTTTTCCTGTCCGTGTTTTGATGACGTTGGCTGTAATCCTTTCTATCGCCAGGTCTGTCTCTTCTGTCATTCCTGTAATGCGCACCACCCCTTCCACCATGTCCTCCACCACCTCGAGAATGTCCTGATTTCTCAGCACCAGTTCTATTGTGACTGCCTGAAGGTGAGATGTGGCCACCGCTGATGGCTCGCCTATATTGCTGGTAGTTTGGTAAACCTCGTGGAGCACTGGAGACTGGTTCGCTTTTAGCCTGGCTTGACTGGTGACCCCACGGATGTTCCTGGGGCTCTAAATATCGAACACTTTTACCCTGTCCTTTGTTGTAGTTTTTATTTTCTTGCGATACATTGTGAACTTTCGTTTTCTGTGTCTGTTGTCCACTGGGTGGTCTATGTTGCGGATGTTGAGAATGTTGCATATTGCCCTGTTTTTGTGGAGTTGAATCTGTTTGTGGTTTACTTGCACCTGAGTTTGGTATTTTGCAGGCATCAGCATAACTCTGACCTGCTGCGTGTTCGCTGAAACCACTTTCTGAGCTATTTGTTGCACCTGAGGGTGAAGCCCTGTCTTCAGGGCCCAGTGAGAATGAAATTTTCTGAGTCCTCTGATCACCTTTGAGATCAGAGTCTGATTTGGGCAACAAAAGCATCTCAGACTGACTAGGTGAAGGACTGCTGTGGTTTCTGCCGTCCCCTGAGCCAGAAAACGATGCTGGTGCTGGTTGTACACCGGACAGGTTTCCTGTGGCCAGGGATGAACTTGATGTGCCTGCGGACTGACCTGTCCTGCTGGAGGAGGTTAGACTGATCTGACTGCTGTTGCGACTGACTTGACTGGACAGGGATGGGAACAGCACATTTGCTGACCCAGGTATGGGCTTGGTTAGTGATGACTTCCTGCCTGCAACCACACTGGCCCACATATTTGGTTTTGCTGGCAGATGTAGTTGGGGAGAGAAAAGAACAATGAGAAAAACATATAGTAACACAACTTCTTCATATTCTTTGATATAAAATATTACACTATGTCATACATAATGAGGTTTCAACCTCCTACTCAATCCTATGGGTATAACCTGAACTGTCTGAATCTGGCCTCCATTGATCCATTTTGCCAAAGCTATTTAAATGTTTTAATTTTTCATCATGAATTTTGAACCATTTTCCCTGTCAACATTCCATATTCTGTGAATGGCATATTCAACATTTATTTATAAAGAAAATTAGAGAGCCTTTGAATGTAATATGTTTGATTCAGAAATGTGATTAACTTTTTTTATGACCAAAGGGCTTGACTAATCGCTGAATTATATAGTTTCAGTTCAAGAGTCATTCATGCAGCTTTCTTCTCACTAAATAGTCTCAGCTTAGCCCCAAAAATGCAATGTTCATTTACTGTTAATCTCAGAAAAATCACATAAGTTTCTACAATTCCTACATGACCTTCGAGCATATATTTGTGCTGCCATGGGACCATGTTAACCTAACAGTAAATTTCTGTTACATCACAATGCTGTGACTGATATATGATCTTCTGCCCCAAAATTTCAGACTTCTACAGCAAACTCACACAGTAAACAAATCATTTATGGCAATCATGCAGCTTTTAACCTCCATGAAATTGCAGTCGATTTTACAGGAATATTCCCACGTTATGTCACACAAATGTACATATTCTAATTCTCTATCAAAAATGTATAAGTTTTACAATAATATTCCTACAACAAATTTATAATTTGAATATATCTCCACAGTGACAGAGCACTGATCTTTAAATTAAAACAAAAAGAAAAATGTATAGAAGGCTGCTCAGGAAACAAGTCATTTCCTATACATATAAGTACGTAGCTTTTTCACAACTTTTCCCTGAGAAATGTAAACTCACAGCTATCTGTGATCTGTATTAAAAAAAATAATCATAATCATAAAGAAAACAAATAAAGAAATAATGAGTAATTTTAGCATGAAGAAGAAGTTCAGATTGAATGAATCCCCTAGGACAGAATTTTAACTTGCACACCAAAAAATAAATAAATAAATAAATAAGAAATAAAACATTTTTAAAAAATATAACAATAAAAATCCCCCAAGAAATGTGTCATTTAATGTTTCCTAACTATCCTAATTCATCAACAGCAAGTTTTTGAAATACTTTCTAAGAACCATGTCATCTGAATGGACGCTCACCAGCAGACTTGGGTTCTGGTAACTGGACAGGGAAGAAAGACTTGGACCATGCACCTTGAAGGGTGGGGAAACTGACATTGTGGGAAATAGGCGAGGTGGGCATGGACTCTATGCTGATGTCATTGGCAGAGACACTGTCCTCGTAGTAGGGAACGAACCTGAAAATGTAACATATCAATATCAAGTTGGGCACTTTATTTATACTCATATTAACTGGGATGTCAAAATGTTTTCATGAAATGTCAGAAAGTTTTGCCCTCCATGTCGTCAGTTCCACTCAGTACTGTCCAGTTACACGAGACATATAAAACTACCACCACAATCTTCCACACTTTGAAATCTCCGCCATTTTCAACTGACCTGTTCAGTGTCAAGACCACAGACTTCTGACAGGACATCGGGTTCTCTCCATCTAACTGGTACAGGAAACGAGTGGAACGAGGCTTGTGCACTGTGGGCTGGTCAAATAAATGAAGACAAAGAAAATAAGGAAGAAAAATTTATTTCAATTGGTTATTTTGTGCACAGCATCTTCAAAATGAAGCTAAGTACATGCATGTGATGGACTCGAGTGAAATCCTGAGATCACAATGCCCTGTCTTCTCTCTACATATATTCTTCACTTGAAGTTTGTGTTTAACATTATATTAACAGAAAAAACAGCAACATGTCTTTAAAAACTACATTTTTTGCAGGTGCGTGAGTAAGCTAAATAGTTCCGACAACAAAACAAATTGGCTAAAGGTAATTCTATGTATGTACCATAGCAGTAGTTCACTATTTGCACTGGATTTGCATTCACCTATAGTAATTTCTCTAAATGGCAAGCCATTGTCTCCTTCCACTAATGTACGAGGCGTTGGGAAGCAACAAAGCCATCTTCCAGTATATTATAATATATGTCTTGCTGTCAGTCACAAGAGTTGTAAGTTGCTGGACTTGGATAGAAAAGTTGGTGGGGATTGAATCTGATGAAAGTGATCTAATACTGATGTTTTAATAGTGCAGAAATTAAAAGAACATTCATCTCTGAATAAAAAAATGCCGCTCCTATGAGCAGATTGAACAAGATGTTTTGGGACGAGTATTTAGACTGATCTGTTGAACATTTTTTGGGGGGTGGATTTAGCCAGTAGCCAGTGGTGAGGGGTCACCCTCTGTTTCTTTAAATTTATAATATCTCTAGCTGCAGCCAAGACAGCTCAAAACTATGTGTATTTTTACCACATGAACGTGTATGAAAAAAAGGTTTCATGCAAGTAAACAGCTCAATTTCATGGAAAACTGACATGTGACTCGTTTTGAATAGCTGCAAGACATGTGCTTCCTAAGCAAATTCTAAGCCGAGAATGATAATTTTCAGATTCAAAGTAGATGAAACACTCTCTCAAGATCTCACAAAGATCCAATCTTCACTGATAAATAAGAATTCAATGGATTGGCCCTATATTTCTTGTTGTCATTTCTGGCTCCTTTGCTACTGACCAATATCTAAGTGTAAATGGGAACTGGAGTGTTTCCGTAAAGTCTCAAAACAAAGTCTTCAAATTATATGGCAGAGTTGAATCCTGAGCTTAAATTGCGTATTTCATAATGTGCTGAATAAAAGATGATACAGGCTGAGGGCAGACAAAAAGCATACATCTCATTAACTCTCTCAGACTCAAAGCATACTTCAAAAGAATACATATTAAATGTAATTCTTTAACCATCCAAGTGTCACCAATAAACAATCTGTGGTGTCAGGGTAAATTAAAGATTTTATCGTGTGTTGGAAAATGCTTACAAACAGGCATACCACAATAAAGTAAAGACCATAATGCTATACATTTTCTGAAAGTAGAATTAATGAACTACAACACAATAATTTTTTTTTTCCGATTTGTTGACATATATTGAGCTTGACCTTGATCCACTGACCTCATGACAAATCACACTAATTAGCTGTAACACCACAGAATGAAATTTATGGCCAATCTGATTGATCGTAAACATTTTGAGAGTTAAAGAGGGGGTGTGGGTCCTGAAAATAGTGTTTTAAGATCAAAATATAAAACGCGCATTTTTGCTATTTTTAGACACATTGACCTCTTCTGATATGAGAAAAATACTGGTTGAAGCCAGAAACATCTACCTTATGCTCCAAAACTGCCCAAACATTACACCACCAAGAGACTGTATAGAAGGATTATGAAAATTCAATTGTGAATTTTCTCAAAAAGTTTTTTTTTTTCCATTTTTTCTCACTAGCGCTTTTTTATTTCTGAACCAACTGACTTCAAATTTTCAGTATACATTCTTCATATAATGTGTTTTAATAATATACATCCCTTTTTCTAAATTTTGTTTATGTTTTTGAAAAAAAATTGGATATTTGACCGAAAACAGAAAAATACAGATCCGTCAAGTAACATATTTCAGAAATTTATAACAAAAATTGCAAGGCATATAATCAAAAACCAAATGTATATTATTTTTCACATTAAGCTATTTTATCACTGCAAATTCCAAATGATTATTTTTTGAAAGTAGCTAATTTTCAAAATACAAAATCCAAGATGGCGGCATTGTCATGTCAATTGGATATGAACAAAATTCTCTTCCACACTTTTCCTCCAATTTGATCATGCTGAATCTGAATTTGAAACTTAAAAAGTCCTGAGTTCAACCATTCAAAAAATCACTCCTGAGCATGCACCCCCCTCCCCCATCCTCAAGCAAAGCTGAATATTTGCAACCTTACCCTACAACTTCATATCAACATTGATCAGCCGTGGATATTTGTACTTTGTGATCGATCACCTATTCATATAAACTATTAAACATTCCATTTATGTTCAGTTTTATTGAGCTTATTTCTGTCCATATCATATTTCTCACAGTGGGTTTCAGAAGGTTAAGCATGTTTCTTTTTTTAAAAAAAATAATTGTCTTCTTAAGCTTTTTTAGTCTGGTCTTACACGAAAAAGGCAGAGCTCAGCTTTATAATCCCTATGTACACTACACTACACCAGGTACTATAGATCGTTCCAAGGATATTTACCTCATACTGCACCACACATTCTATGGTCATCTCAGGGACCACACCTTGACACCAGGTACCCATGATAAATGGAGGCTGAGGAGAGTGGGCAGAAATAATGTACAGGGCATAGGGAGAGTTCCATCATGTAGTTATCATTAATGAAACAATAAACAAATGAAAACTCAAAGTGCTTTATGAAGCATATTTTAGAAAATCACCAGAATTTTGTCTGGTAACAAAATAATTATTTTATTTATGTCAACCATAAAATAGGATAAAAAATGAACAAGATAAAACAACATAAAATGTTTAACTTTACAATGAGATTATTTAACAAAGATATCTATGATAGTAGTCAACAAATTCTCTTTCTACTAACTCTAATATATACACTAACATAAATATAATAAAATAAATATAAATATAATTTTAACACCAATAATTACAGGATTTATATCAACGACAAAAAAGAAAAAAGGTAATGAGGACATTCAGTGAATGAAAAACTGAGGAAAAACACTGTGTCCTGAAAAGAAACTGAAAGAGAATGAGCATTTCAAAATCTATAGACCTGTCAATCACAAGATTCTTGCCCACTCTAGTGACATCAAGCACAATGGTACAGCTGTTTAAGATCCTATACCTGTCATATTTACCCATCCATGTCTCGTTCTGCTGCACTATGGCTTTTTTTTTTTTTCATGCAATACAAATTGTGTTCTATTCAGAATTCAAAATGTATTAATGAATAAGAGGGTCACTGACATGTAAATGGCTCAAACACATGGAGAATGCATTTTGCTTCTTATAGGCATTGAATAAATACATTGACTCTTTGATCCATTTTAGATTTTAGATTTTTTGCCAAAGTCATTATAAAGTGTAAGCAAATCCCCCATCTTTCACCAGCTTGATTTTTTTTTTTTCTCAAAAGGAGTATACTTCAATAACAAAAACAATAACAGAGAAAACAATTGTTATATATCGTCCATGTAAGTCTCTAAACACGTAAGTCTGGAAAATTGGGTCATGATGTTTTTGGCTTTATTAAACTAGAATGGGCTTCCCCCACCTCCTCTATAAATATCAAATCCATGGAACCAATGAAAGCTACATTTTTTGTCACATGATCTAAATACACCATTCATGATTTCACTTCCACTTATTAAGTTTTTTGTCTCTCCTGTAAAATTCGCCTCTGCGGACTTATGCATATAGAGACTTACAAGGATGATATATATATACATATATCACTTGTATTGCCATACCTGACTCAGCCTGAATGTACCATAGGCAGGCACCTTACAGGAAAAGGATACTTCTTTCACCAGTGTTACATAGGAAGTGTCTATGCTCTCTTCCAAATCAGCTTCCAAGTACATCTTCCACTTGGTTTCCTGGAAAAAGGGAATAAACAGCATCTCAATATATCAATATATATATATTCAAAATCCAAGTCATACTTTGGATCACAGTGAAAGGTAAGAGCAGAAGAGGCTGATCAGGCAAGGTCTGGCTTGACAATGGCAAAGAATGGACTGATGACATCATTGCAAACAGCACAAGACTGAGACTAATGGAAATCTGTGACTATCATTTGTTGCATGGCACCCCAATGACATTTATCATGGGAGTGATGATAATTTATATTCAACAGCTTTGACATAATACAGCCACTGTATATACATGTATACAGCAAATGCAGTGTGAGTTCCAGAATACATCAGATCAGATCCTAAGACTTCGAGGTTAACAAACAAATTGTAATCAATCATATATATGGTTTGATTTTATAAAGACAATAATTTGTTTCAAATGGCAAACAAGCATTTCTGAAAGAGTGAGAGAAAAACTGTGTCAGAAACAGGAAGTGGGGAAATGAGGGCTTAAGTGGGTAAGATCAACAGTACAGTACAATACAATATAGGCATCTGACTATAACCTTTAAAAAAAATGAACCATAACCCAATATAAAATCAGAATGTGGGAAAATCATAATATTTCTGCAGTTGCAGCGAGTAGCATAATAGGAAGGTAAAACCAAAGTTGATTTGTAAAGATTTCTATAAATGGATTACTCAGAAAGGGACAGCTGGCTGGCCTTTTTTTATTTCCTTTTTTCTTTTACTTAATGTGTATTGACTACCTATGTTCTCCGATCCATTAAAGAAGAAAATATGTGGGGCCACTCCAAATCTGTCATCTGAATTAAAAAGAAGAGAGCAAAAGTAAAAAGAGCGTTCCTCTATTTCTAGTTCTAGAAAGAAAATAATTTCTTATTTTCTTGATGTTTTTATGTACTATGTATGATACATCATCCCTCTATATTACCCCATATCTCGATATTATCCTCATATCTCGACAAAAACGTTGGAATATTAGGGCTGACAGAGCACAAAAAATGCAGAAATTAGAGACTGGACTATCAGAAGCTCACACGCTGTTGAAAGATTAGAGCACAATGAATGCTACTGAAACAGCAGAGGGAGCAATGATGAAGGACTTGACGGGCAATTTCCAGACAGGAGTATATCGTGCCTGTCAGGTACTATCTACACGCTGGATCTGTGCTGTTTGCAAACGCTTCGACAATCCATTCTATTTCGCTTATCAGGTGCCTCACGCGTGACAGCGGTTCTAGTCGACGACGCATTTATCCACAGGCACAGGAGATAACACAGGCAAGATAAGAATGATAATGATGATGACGATGATGATGAAGGTGGGCATCTAGTTTTTTAACTAACGATCAGTCTCAGAACGTTGGAGGATAGGAGAGAGACGATGAGACAACATCTTCCCGAGCTACTCTTTCTGTTATCTAATATCTTCCTGCACGTCAGAAAACATGCCAGATTTAAGCATCTCGCCATCTTATCTCGGCTATTCTAACTCTGGAGCCCGCTATTTTCGTGCTCCATTTCACGTCCTCTTTCCTTCTAAGAACCAGAAGAACGCTCGTTTTTGTATTTGTTTGGGGAAAATGGCGGTTCCATAATGGAAAACCCCACAATCACCTCTGTGATATTCTTATCCATCAACATTTCGAGGTTGCAGAAAAGAAAATGACATTCCCAAACCGAGTCTCTGTAGTGAAATTATGTATACATGTTATGAGTATTAATTCCTCTTGAACGGAATGCGTAATTCATACTCTCCAGTTACTTGCTATGAAGGCTTATGCCGGAGTTGCACATGATAGCACATAGATGTATTTCATGAGAAGAGAGACTCGATAGACTACCTTCGATTCTCATCTCAATAAATAGTTTTGTAAGCCAAGACTATCCTCCTTGGCCACGGTTATTACACCAATCTGAAAATATCCTCTGACTCTTTACGATCTCTTAATTCCCATGGCTATGTAGCCGCGGATTCATACCCACAAACCACTCAGTATGTAACCGGCGAAGACCGTGTATTATGTAAAATAAAGCAGGAGAATAAAATGAAACAGGACAAAACAATCGATGAAGCAAATCGTGGCAAATTTTTTATTTTTTTCTTATGACTTAAAATAATCGATGGGATAAATTCTAAAGATTTTTCCATTACTTGGGGTTTTATTTTCTTCGAAACCTCCACGACCGTGCACAATGCCCGAATAATTCATGTGCTTGATTCTATCAAGCCGACGTTGTCTGCCGCCAGATGTCTCTGGAGGATGTAAAATAGCTCCAAAATGAGGTAAAAGAGTGCTCAAACTTTTTGCAGTGCAACAGTCCAGTCGCCCTCTGCAATAAACATTGGTTGTCTGATCTCTTTTCGGCTCGTAGCGAGCTGAACAGTGATACTACAAGACTGGACGGCTGTTAGTCTAAGAATATATATATATATGTAACAGCGGTAAGCAGAGTAAGTCTGCACTGTTCCAATGACCGTATATACATGTATCTTGCAACAGCAAAAATCGTTACGGCTGAAAAAAAAAAAAGGAAAGAAAAGAAACTAACTATTCTATCCCGCCACGTGGTCAAAGATGATCTCGATCTCTCTTTCTCTCTTTCCCTATCTCTCTCTTTCTCCGTCAGTCTGTCTTTCTCTCTCTCTGTCTGTCGGTCTCTCTCTCTCTCCCTCCCTCCCTCTCTCTCTCTCTCACTCTCTCACGAATGATTTCTTAGATGGCATAGGAAGATCTTTCTTACTGTCTGTGTAGCACGAGGACGAGGATCGGAACAGAAAAGTTGAATGATTGCTGTGAGACGTAAAATCAGCACACTGAAACGTCATGGCGTCGAGAAGCCGGAGCGTATCCTTCATTCTTAGGTAGTATGCCTGGCTGACCCACACCCCCCACACTATTGTTCTTTTCCATGATGCACTTCCGATTTGCGAAAACATGGAGAGCTGCTGCATCCCCCTATGTTCCTTATACGCCGAAAAAAAAAAATGTCGTCCATCAGCACATTGAAACGTCATGACGTCGAGAAGCCGGAGCGTATCCTTCATTCTTAGGCAGTATGCCTGGCTGACCCACAACCCCCACACTATTGTTCTTTTCCATGATGCACTTCCGATTTGCGAAAACATGGAGAGCTACTGCATCCCGCTATGTTCCTTATACGCCAAAAAAAAAATGTCTGTCCATGATTTCTTTAATTCTATGCATGACAGAAAGTCAACAAACACTCGTGATAAAGCTCAGGCTTGATGATAAACCAGGTTTCAGAATAGGTTGAGCCATTTTGAGGAAACCGGCTGTAAGGTTTGCTAAAATAATTTTAATGTTTTTCTGAGACCAGAGACCTAATTAAGAAAAGTCCATCTATCTTGATCCTAAGTTTAATTCAGTAATGTCGATCTATTTAAAATATCCCACAAAAGCTAAATGCCGATTCGATGAAAAAATATGTCCCGAACTGTGCACGTTATTCGACTTCTCTTATACTGCCGCCATGATTTGTTGTTGCTAATACTGATCATACAGTTTCTGATGTTTTGACATTTTTTTCTTGAGAGTGAAAAAAAAAAAGACAATGTGGAAAAATTCCTACAATATAATACGATTTCTTACTATAGTTCTGAGTAGCCTCTTCCCTGTTCCCACACTCGTGATTCTTGGTCCATAAATATACATACAGCTCCGCAAACTTACACTCACACAAGCACATATATTCACTCACCACAGGAATGCCATTTTACCAAAGGAAATACGTGGAGAGTTGTCTTGCCTTTCTCTATCCTTCTGTTTTGCCATATGTTCGCTTTGTCAGGCAATATATATATAAATTCTACATTGTTTTCTGAATTTTTTATTATTATTTTAATTTATTTATTTTATTGCTGGTTCCCTTTTCTCCGAGACTCATTTCTACTGCATACAAATAGAGATGTATATTATACATGATTCGGCGACAACGTCTGCCTCCGTGCTGGCAGAACGATTTAGTGTATGAATCCGTCGGGAACGGAGAAATGTAATGCATACTTTGTATTTATATCTCCTGAACAACCGACCCTCCTCAGCTTCCTACTTTCTGGCTTTCAATTTCCATTTTATCCCTAAATATTCTATTTAAAAACCACGGTTATATGTAAACGATATCGTAATCAGCCTCTAACTTGTATGGCATTAAGAACAGCATGGGGTAACTCTCAGAAAAATGGCTGAATTCTTCAGTGAAATAAGGTTCAAGGAACACAATTATGGCGCCACACCGACTGTTACGCTCAGGGCGCAGACATTTCTCTTTTTAAAAACATACACTCTGAATTAAACAAATAATGCAGCCTTTCTTTCATGCACTGAGTATGTATGCAAAATAAAAAAAAAATCATAAAACATTCCTAGGGCATAACTGCCAACGCGTGACGAAACACCGCATGTGTCTCTTTGGAGTTACATTCAGGCAAGAGCTTTCATTTCAAAAATAAACATGGTTCTTTCTTTCTTTCTTTCTTTCGGATAATAAATCGCCATAACATTTACTACATTGTTCGTAACAGTCTATGGATGCTACATTTAAACGGCGAGTCCTTCATAATAATAATAGCCATGATTGCGGTGTTTTAATGGACGCACTCGAAATTCGATTCAGTGAATGCCAAGGAACAGAACAAAATATTTTAAGGACCTTTAGCCTAAAGGAGCTCGCGAAATTACAATCGATGCACGATAACTTTCCTGAGATTAACACGCCTAAAAAAATAAAGAAGAAGAATACACGCGGCTCATTCTCACCATAAGAACAGTTTCTTTAAATCACTAGTGCTTTTTCGTTGTCGTTGCTGCTGTTGTTTTGTCAAACTCCTTTACCAAGTGTCCTATTACTGTACTTTTAACTCTCCAAGGGTCAGAACAAAGTGCTTGAGTGTCAGTGTTGATATATTGATATTAAACTTCAGGTTTTGAAAATAAAGTATTTATGTCTTGAAGTGATGCAATCAGAGTGCCATGATACATGTACATGTCCTTCCCTCTGTGCTTTTTGGAAAAGACACCCACTAAAAGCATGATACCCGAGTCTTTGACGAGACCGGTTTCATGCCATTTCTGGACTTGAGAATTGAAAAAGAAACGAGTCTTCGACAAGATCGATTCCATGACATTTCTAGAGTTGAGTACTGAAAAAAGAAAGTAGACTCATATACTAACAACTAGAAGAGAACCCACGGCCTCCGTGGGAGATTTTTAAAAATATATAGCCCTGCGACTTAAAGTATATGGCAAGCATGCACACCTCGTTGCTGATATTTTGGTTGATTAAACTGAATGTTACTCAAAGAAAACGTGTTTTTGAAAGCGTCATACTGTCGAACGTACAATTCGGATCAAGCACCCTCGCGAGTTTAGTATTCAATTATTATCGCATTTATTTGTAGAACAACGTCAAAGATAATAATTTTTTTTTCGGGTCTATTTACATAGAAATACAGATCCACATGCAACAATATTGTGTGCCAAATTTCAGATGATCTATTCAGCAGTTTTCGAGTCCATAAGCCTATTGTGGGTTTGTTGCAATTTTATAATGTAGACTAGAAGAGAACCCATGGCCTTCGTGGGAGATTTTTTAAAACATTTATGGCCCTGCGACTTAAAGTGTATGGCAAAGCATGCCCACCTCGATGCTGATATTTTGATTAAAACTGAATGTTACTCAGAGAAAACGTGTTCTGAACGCGTCATACTATATACCATCGAACGTACAATTCGGATCAAGCACTCTCGCGAGTTTATTATTCAATTATTACCGCATTTTTAGAATAACGTCAAACATAGTAAACTTTTTCCGGGTTTATGTACATAGAAACACAGATCCATACGCAATAATGTTGTGTGCCAAATTTCAGACGGATCTATTCAGCAGTTTTTCGAGTCCATAAGCCTATTGTGGGTTTTGTTGCAATTTTATAATATAGACTAGAAGGTAACCCACGGCCTTCATGGGAGATTTTTTAGATACTGGCCAAGCCGATGCTGCCCTGTATGGCAAAGCTTGCGCACCTTGATGTTGGTATTTTAGTTCTTAAACTGAAAGAAAACGTGTTTTGAACGCGTCATATTGAACGTACAATTCGGATCAAGCACTCTCGCGAGTTTATTATTCAATTATTGTCGCATTTTTAGAATAACGTCAAAGATAATAATAAGCTTTTTTCGGGTTTATGTACATAGAAACACAGATTCATATGTAACAATGTTGTGTGCCAAATTTCAGATGGATGCATTCAGCAGTTTTCGAGTCCATAAGCCTTTTGGAGGTTTTGTTGCAGATTTATAGAATACTAGATATATCTTGACATCTCACAAATTTTGTCTGTATCACAAATATTTCCCATGTGTATGTCTGGGATGTGCGTGTGTGTATGTGTTATGTGTTTCTGTGTGTACGTACGGGTGTATATGTCTGTATAGTCGCGTGCATATGTATGTGGGCGAATCAGCGCATGTGTATAAGTTCTTGAAAAGTGAAATTACTTGGGGAAAAAAATTCAAGCCGCTTGCGGCATTTTGTCGCTAGTCACGGGAGGCAAAGGGGAAAACCTAACGTTTTCAGAGACGATAAGATCCCGACAGCGCCGATAACAGTGGATTTAAATGGAAGCGATAAAGGGGGAATAGACTGTCAACTTCACATACGTTGAAAACTCAAAAAAAAGCATGCAGAAAATGGCTTTATCGTGCACACATACCCTGGATAAACTACAAAGATACGTAAAGAGTTCAAAAGAAATGAAGTCGAAGAAAGAAAGAAAGAAAGAAAGAACGAAACAAAGAAAGACAGAAAGAAAAAAGGAGGAAAGGCAAGTCAGAAAGAAAGGCAGACAGAAAGACTGGGCGATAGGAGAAGAAAAGATTTTTTAAAAAGGGGGGGGGGGGGGGGGAGAGAAGAGGCTGATGGAAGAACAAAACTCAATTTGCGCATGCAAATGTTCCTGGGCTCCAATATGCCACCCCGCTTGCAGAGGCTTGGAAATTGAATACTTAATGGAATGTAGAAATATGTTACTGTCTCTACCAGTAATCTGCAGTGAACTGCATGACAGAGAGACTCCCAGACAACGTTGATTTGATTTTATCAGATAAAGTAATGAAATAAAAGGCTCACCACGAATCTCATTTCTCCTTCCCCGAAAGTTTAGCGTCAACATTTTGATACAGAAATTGGTTATTCTGAGTAGGTTTCTGTGGGAACGAGACTGAGTTCTGAGCTGAGTAAGGCAAACAGATGAAGTCTTGGAAACGACATACACGATTTCAGGAGGGAAAATACAGAGCATAATTAAGTAAGATATATATAGTCTTGAATGCCATCACCCGGTCCTTCATCGACTACTTTACTGCTATTTCTGACAGCGTCAACAAATGCACTAAGAAATTCTCACCCCCAACTTTATCTTTAATCATGTCTAGCGATGTTTCTGCTCTTCTCTTTCAAAAAACATATATGTAAATATACTATATATTAATTATTATGTACACGCACACATTAATACTGATGCTGCAAAACGAGTGAAAACAGAATGCAGACTACCATAATGTGTGAGGAGAAGTGGATAATTACAATCTCCGTTTTTCATTAAGTATAAAACAGCGAGCGAGACTGAGTACATGTATTTTGATAGCTGTTGATGAACAGATAAGACAGGTTCTTTCTCTCCTTCTCTCCTTCTTTCTCTCACTGTCTCTCATTCCTCTCTCTCTCTCTCTCTCTCCTATCCGTTAATTTTTCTGTGCCAAGTTCTTGTAAGACCCTACAGATGTAAGACTGCTAGGACTCTACTCTCCCTCAAGAACTTACAGTAGGATGGAGTCAGGCGTTAGGGGAAAAGCAGAGATAGCCGTCCGCAGGTGGCTGAAAGGTGTAAAAAGACCACAATGTAAAAGGGACAAATCCAGGAAAAAGTGGCAGTACGGAATGGAAGACCCACTGTGAAGAAACCAGATGTCTGTCACCAGAATCACATGGCTCCAGAAAGACAACCTCATCTTCATCTACGCTCAAGAGAGAAGACAAACTTAAACCCCGAGTTATCCACAATCTCTGTGTGAGTACTTCTGAATATCCATTTCTCTAATGCCCCCACTCACAGATTATTAACTGCTGAGAGAAGCGAGTGCTATAAAGCTTGAGCAGGAAAGTTCAATAGAGACATACAACAGAGAGGACCTTCCTTCGTTACGTCATCATATTTGGACAAGGCTTACAACATTCTGCAGTTGACGCCCGCAGCTTCAAAATGAGATTATAGACATTTTTGTTCAGCACTGTTTCTGTCCATGCCTGTCCGTCAGTGTGTTCCTTCCTCTCTATATCTTTCAGCCAGTGTGTTTTCCTATTTATGGATCTTTCTTCATAATGTACTATCCAGTACCAGAAGAGAGCTAAATGCGCTTTACCAATTTTACCTCTGATATGAGAGTTAAATGCGCTTTACCAACTTTACCTCCGGTTTTTCAAACTGGCTCATTCGAGAAAAAACAAAAAAAAAAAACAACAGACAGAACCATTATCAGCCTATCTTTACTAGCCTTGTACCTTGACTTATTTGACGCTCGCAAATCACAGAGAAATACAGCAACCCAAACTCATGGGTCATGCATGCATAATAACTACAAAAAAAAAAAAAAAAATGGTGGATGCTTGTTCCTCTTGAATATGGCTGGATTTCAACACAACACAGCGACAGGGAAGAGCAAGTTGACTTGCACACTTCGAAACTTTTGAACTGAAATTGTTCGTCATGTGCTGCTGCAGCCTCTGTGGTATATGCGTTAACTGTTTCGTGGCCGTCTTACTTTTTCTGCCTGTCAGTCACGTCAGTTGCCGAGGACATAACTTGGTATAAAGTAACAGACAGACGTAACCGAGTGCTCGTTTGGAGAGGAAAAGAGGGAGGGGGAATGGCCCATGGCTCTGTCTCTCGATGAAAAGTGTCGCGGGTTCGAATCCTACCGGAGGATGGCAAAGATTGGAATCTCTGCCTTATTCCGTCCTTCAATAATCCAATAACTTCTTTAGTAAGGAAACCCGATGTCTAGCCTTCTCAGATAATGACGAATGCATATTTCGGCGGTCCCTTGTGTAGTTAACGATGGCGTTAAAGAAACCTTGGCAGGCAAAATCGGATGAAGAATAACGGCCGCTGCCTGGACAAAATTGGGTTTTTACCCAAAAACCTCCAAATCTTTACACACGAAAAAATTTCTTCTGAACTGGGCAAGCACTTGAAGCCGAAACTGGAAGGCTGTAGATATAGGAAAACAATAAATACTTCAATAAACAAACAAGCAAACAAACAAACAAACAACCTACTCGTTCACATCAGATACCCAAGTGACACTGTGAGTAGAACTTAAAATCTGGCCGAGCCGGATATAACGTGCACTGTCAACAGAATCAAATACTTTGTTTATGACACAAGCGAATCAAGATGGCGGCCAAAGTTTCATGGCTCCAACAGCCTGAAGTGCATACGTTGTTGTTGTTTTTCTTAAGCCTTTCAATCCAAAGAAAGTAGGATTATCTCGGCTTTTAGAAGTTTGCCAATTTTTGTTGAAAAATTTTGTGGGTAGAAATTTGGAATTTGAAAATTTTGCCCGGACAGGGGCACGCTCCCTACTCTTTCATCGATTTTGAACTGCCAAGGGTTCTTTAACGTGCGAAACGTACACACGGGACCTCCGAAATATAT
>JBCEWB010073956.1:0-13121 GCA_039654565.1 Peronia peronii | reverse complement strand
CTTTCTAGCGCAACTTTTGCTGATTTCCAGCACAACTTTTGAGCATTTTTTTCACAACTTTCTGGGGGGCCAGACATATACAATGCTCTATCGTTGACACTGTGCTGTGTGTGTGAGCAGTTCACACAACTTGAGTCATTACATTTGTATATGTATTGTGCATATTATTGGTGTAACATTGGCACCAAATGTGTCAGGAGGGAGAGATGGAATCATTTCCATGCGTAAACTGAAACAAATTCAACATTTTTGTGCAAAATTGTGCCATTGCCAACTATTCGATTTCAGCTGTAATTAATGTGACTAAGTCTCGTATGGAGGGGAGGTTCAAAATTTTCATTGGATATGTCAAACTCCTCAGACTTAAACTGTCACCATATTGCGATTCATATATGTTCCGTCATGTGATTTTGTCATAGTAAAATTCTTCCACTGTTTCTCAGTGATTTCATACACTTTTTTTTTGTGTTTGTTTTAATGTGGACCGTCTTTGTAGCAGCTTTAAAGTACAGTGACAAGTGACACATTAACAGGTTGGTGTGTTTATGTTCAAAATTTTGCTTGTGTTACCAGTAGTTTAGATTGTAATGAAAATAAATGCATCCAACTGAGCCCCTTTTTCCGCAGCTTAGTTACTTCCCTCTGTCTGCTATC
Organism: Peronia peronii; assembly: GCA_039654565.1. Classification (NCBI taxonomy): domain Eukaryota; kingdom Metazoa; phylum Mollusca; class Gastropoda; order Systellommatophora; family Onchidiidae; genus Peronia; species Peronia peronii. The sequence continues at coordinate 12,467 of JBCEWB010073956.1, read as the reverse complement.
AAGTATAAAATACGTACATATATAATACAAGCATTGTGCAGAAGGAAAAAAGGCTATCTGTTGGCCGAAATCATGATCTTATTTATCGTATGGATGTATGATAGTCTTTTGGTAACTTTGCATAATACATAATGTAAATACTTACACATGTAATTATGATAGAACAGAGCTCTGTATCCATCCTGTTTCCCATTTGGAATTGCTTCATGAATCATCTGATTTATTGCTACTGCAGTTTCAGTGTATCTTGCTCATCATTGACACAGAGAATATTCCTGTTCATTTAGAGACACATGTATTCTGTAGAAATTTACTTTCTTGATATTCTTTCACAATATTGCATTACAGATTCTATATCCTTCCATGTCCTACACAATGGCCTCAGTTTAGTGAGTCAGAACCTGTTGATGAACAAGATTTAAATGACATCGCATAAAATGAAATGAACAGTGGTACCTATTGGTGGTAAAATACATGACATGTACAATGTATGTATTCTTTTTGTGGTTCTGTTTAACTGGTTTATCACTTTTATTCCTTATAGATCATCTGGTTTATGTCACCTATTGGTTTGTTCTATGTCTTTGTTCACATTCTATCATAAATTATGGTCTTGTCACAAAATGTTCAAATATTCCTGGAAAGTTTCTTAGAGTAGAGTTCCATTGCTAACAGATCTGGTCAGTGGCATAATACAGTATCTCATACATCAGAGTGAAATATTTGGATTTTTGCATAGTGTCAATACTGATGTCAACGGAAATAGAAGAATGTAAATATACATGTACTTTATTTTGATGAAAAAATTTATTATTTAGTTGAGTTAGCTACTATTCCTCTGTGCTGAGATATTCACACTCTATGTTAACATTGTGACTGAGACGTCATGGGCAGTACAAAATCCAGTTTCCACAGTGAAGATCACGTTTAAGTTTTAACATCTGCATCATTTCATCTGTTCATGTGATACATAATGTTCACCATTTATGTGATATACATGTATGTAATGAAGAGGATTTGCAAACGTTTGTGTGGATTTACGTGTACTTGTTCTCAGGATTGACTCATGTGATGCTTGTTTGTTGTTAGTGTTTACTTTTAAAATTATCCATGATGGATACAAAGGCATGTCGGGATGTTTAGTTAACATGTGGCACAGTCAGGTGAAAATGAATCCAATGTCAGGTTTTTCCTTTGCAGTGTAATTGGTGCCCGTGGAGGAAAGAAAAGTGAGTGTAGATATATATGCATGTAGTGTGTATGTGAGAAAAATGTTTTTGGCCTGGCTCCTGTGTGTCAAGATCAGATACATGTATTCAGGTTCAGAGTTAATTCCTGCGATGCTGTAGTCAGGATTCAGCTTCTCAATGGAGCTCTTTTTGCTTGACATCTGAGTTGTTTCACTTCGTCTTGCAACGTATGATTACATGAATAATGTCATGTCATCCATGTAATAGATGGATGTTGTATTTGTGTGAGTTTCAGTTTTGTAGGCATTTGCTTGTGGATGCCCGATTGGTGTAAATATTTTATGCATCCTTTCTTTTCAATTATGTATACTGGATACAAATACCTGAAATGTGCAAGTACAATGTAATTAGATGTACATGTATTATAATATTATAATGTACATGCATAAGATTTGCTCTTAACTTTCAGATTGCCAGCTTTCCAATTTTAACTTCTCTCCAGGTGACTGTGTGAAAATAATGCAGAAATGTATTGCATACACTGTATTATCATATTGTTTTTACATGAATAAACATAAGGTGGATTTCTCATGACATACAGTACAGCCATTATTTTATTGGAATAATTTTTAGTTGACATGTTTTTTGCTTTTTTCATATTAACATGAAGTAGGCCTCTCTTATGCGATATGCTGCTGGCTTTGATTTGATGATCTACATGTATTTTATTTCAGCTTGTATATACTTGTGTCATTTATAAATGATAGTCAAATTTATATTTAATGATGTCTACAGAAAGTAACATAAATTTAGGGCATGTACTTCTCTTTATCACATGTCCAGGAATGTACATTATACCTTAAGAGTACAGGTTGATGTATGCAAGTCTAATCTTTGGTTTGGTTATCAAAAATATCTGTTTTCTATTGTCCCACAATGCACAGATACTGAGATACCTGTAGATATGAATGTACATTTAACTTTCAAATGTAATGTAAGCCTTCCTCTTTCATTTTTATTGGTTTCATTGTTTTTTTTCTTTCCTGTCAGTTTGTAGGTTGTGTCAACATTAATTTCTCATTCATACTTTATCAGTCAAGCAGATTGTGTCATGGGAAAATCTTGAGATTATTTACATTATTAATGTATTGCATGATTATTTTGACCCTCTCAAAACAATATCTTAATATGTCATATTTTTTCAAAACATTGAAATTCTGTTCCTTGTTCGTTATTTTCATCCTGTTCATGTGAGTGCAGAGCAAGACAATTTTTTTTTTTTAAAAAGCGTATTCCTCAATGATCAGGATTTTAACGTCAAGGTATGGATCACTCATCACATTATAGCAACAACACAAAACAACCAGTGACGACTGTGATTCTGATTGAGAGAAAAGGTTACTGTTGTAGTTGTAGACATGAGATCAACTGGAAATACAAAAATGGCAATTTAGATCCTAAAACAGTCTAATTAAAACCATTTCTTCTTCTGTGACAATAAATACTTTGCAAATTTCATCTATATTCTGACTCACAGCAACACAGATAGAACTGTACAGAGACTGACAATATTCCTGCATTTGCCTTATTGATATATGTTCTATCACTGTTAGATAATGTAGAATAAAAAGAAACCAAAAAAAAAAGAATAAGGACTGATCATTATCCACCTAAGTACTGATACTTACAATGAGGGGAAAAAAAAGAACATTCACAACAAAATGGAATATAATCTGATCTTTTTAATTGTAAAACACATGGTTGCAGAAGCCCAAGATAACAATCATAAGTAGTGGGAAATTTGAACTAAAAAAAAACAGAAAACATCGGACAAAGAAAGTTTTAAGTCTACCACTTTCATTATATTTATCAATCCCATAAGTCGTCTCTTGTCAGAGATTTGAACCTATTAGTTTCATAGAGAAAGTGGAAAACCATTAGAGATGATAAACTCAATAAAAACTGTTTTTTATCCGATAAATTTTTGCTTACCAAAGCATGTGTGCGAACTTGCTCAAGGCTCAAACACTGCAGGCAAAGCGACAATAAGCTGATTAGGTGGCTCTCAATATTGACATCAGATGATTTTCTAATTTGATAACTGCTATACATTTAAAGAAAAAAAAAAAACAAGAAAATGATTCCCTAAAATGACATGAAAAGTGCATGATTATGGCCTACCATAATTAGATGGTACAGTTTAGAGGGAAAAAAAAAAAAAATTAAAAAATAAAATGTGTTTACGTTGCGCTATAAGCTGATTACAAAAAATAGAAAATGAACCTCCATGAATAACTCCGCAATTGCCCTTTGCCAACTTATTGCTGTTCCAGTGCAATTGTTTTGCATGTGTGCCATCTATCCAGAGGAGTGAAGAAAAACTGTCTAACTGAATCCAGTGATAACAGGTGCTGTTGGGACATCGCACTCCAACCAGGATCAAGCAGAACAATGAATGATGAATCCAGAATGTCTCAAAATCCACACCGGTGTGAACACGACTTTTCAAAGTGATAGTGATACTCATAATCAATGATTCAAATGCCAATGTTCCCTGACAATATTTGCATATCTTTTACTTGTGCAACATTCCAAATAGTGATCTTTTCTGAGTTTTGAAAACTACAAGAGTAAATACATACTTGTATTTCTTTCTCTTCCTTGATTGTTTCAAAGCAGCTGTGACATAAAATAACTTCCGAATGCATTACTTACTGAACACCAAGTGGTTGGTTAACCCCTTCGTGACATCAACATTTTCAAACCATGACTGACTCAATTTGCCTGACACAGGGCGATGATATGAGTTCCATGATATGATAACAGACTAATGTGTTTTATATATCTGACTGGTTCAACAGATTTATCACTTCTTGATTGTGAAGGCCTGTTCTTGCTCTCATACCATTATTAGTATGTAGAAGGTTCCATGGTTGCGATATTAAGGCAACGCACCCAAAGTCAGAAAAGAAGTTTACTTCTGAGGTTACACACTTCATGATGGTCTTTGTCTGATTAAGTCTGATACAGAAAATATTCATTATTCCTGGTGAGCGCCATTTGTCACTGGTGAGCGCCATTTCTATTAGCCCTGCATACAATGTGAGTATAAACATTTCAATATGCTCCTCAGTTGTCATGAAGTCAAGTATTTTAATGGTGAACGCAGTTCATCTGATGGGCATCTCAGTTTCTGATTTATGTTGTATGGTGTACTTAAAGGGTCACGAAGGGGTTAAAGAAATTTAATTTCTTCTACAAACACGAATGCATTTGACAAAATGATGCATAAACAGTACATATAAAAAAAAAAAATCATTTAGTAACAACTACCACAACTCTCCTTCCCGATCTTTCGCTGGGACCTCGATCACCCTTGGCTTGTCAATTATGCGGGCTGTACGGTTGCCTTTCTCCACAATACCAATAATCCAGGACTGATAACCCTCCTGTTTTTCAATGTCTTTGCAGAATGCTGCAGCTTGTTCCCTTGGTAGTGCGACCAGCAAGCCTCCTGAAGAGAGGCAAGGAAATGTTAGTAAAGAAGTGATCACAAATATGCTGTATTATTTAAATGTGATCCATATGTACGCATTTCAGGTTTACGCCTAGTGAAAGTGATGTGTCAAGAATTCAGAAATCACTGGGTTCAGTCACAATTTTTGACAGCAAATTTGAAAAAATTTAAAAATAAAAATAATTCGAGTCTTTCCTGTCCCCCCCCCCCCTCCTCCTCCCCCAGAAGGGGTTAACCAATTTTGGAAAAAAAAAAAAAAAAAAAAATGTCAATGCCCTGAGACAAACAATTCACATCTAATTCCATTCCTCCCTCCTGAATTTTACATAGCCCATTCCCACAAAATTCATATTGCTTTCCTTTTAGATGTTAGGAAAATTTATTCTCATTATACAATTAGTGTCCTAGCCATGAACTCAAACTTCAGATGAGTCTATTTTTTTTTTGTTTTTCATGGAATGAGTCCTGACAATTCTTTACTTCACTAAAAGAAGAAACAGGTCAATGACATCAACTCATCCATTGTTACTGATGAGCTGATCTTTTTCTCCTCTCCTCACCTTTGCGAGATCAAAGGAAAAAGCAACACTTGACTCGGCGCAACTAATTCCCTTTGCGGAATGCTTTTTTCTCCCCATTTAACCCCTCCCATCATGCGGCAGCTCAACTGTAGGTTAACCTTAAGTCAAAACTGGACAAAACATCCCTCCCTTGGGCTACGTAATCAAGAGTCAACCTAACATGTCTCCTCTTCCTTTTCACACCCATTATCTCTTCGATCCAGATGCTGATGCCTCCAACTCAAACTTCACACACCCTTTCCTGGTGCAGGAGTGTGACCCAAATTTGTGTAAAAGGGTAGGAAACATAGTGCTGGCTATCATCTTTGATGTAGGGAACTTCCTGGTGCACTGTCATTCCCGTGCGGATGTCACTCCATGAGTCTGCCTTTGTTCTTCTCACTGCGGCACACCCCCCCCCAGCTCCAACTAGCAGGTGACAAAGATGTGAAGAAAAAAAGACACTAATCATCCCTCCTTTCCTTACCACTCCCAGTTTGGCTGACGAGACTTAGTTACATTTCACAAAGTTTTATGGTCATAAAAACAATGAATAGGAGTGCTGCACCTTCCTTGCCCCACCTGCAGATAGACTCAGCAATATTTATCGCTTTGAAAAAGACCTCGTATGATGTGCAAAAAAAAAAAAAAAAATTTTAAAATGTCGTATTACATCATGAAGTGGTGGGAGGAGTGTTGGAGGGAGACAAATGCTTAGGAGATAAGGTTGGGTGCAGTGGGCATTGTCAGACTATATGATGGTGTGAAATTTACACAGCCGACTGATGATCGATGTTACAATTCCACTAAAGGCTTGGGTACATCTCACTGAAATGAGTGCTGAGGTCAATTTTGACACTAGATGAAAGAATGCATAATGGGAAATAATTGTTATAATGCCCGACAATAGGTCATCCCAAATAAGTTGAACTGTGCCTCTTTATAGTTTTGTAGTCATTTTTCTAACAAGGTTCACCCTCCATGGATATCCAAAAATTCAAGGACTTTTCAATGACTTTTTAAGGACTGTGGCTTATAGGGATCTCTCGAAACCACTTACATGCAACTGTTAAATAGCCTAGTTATTTACATGTGTGTGTGTAATGTTTGTATTGGCTAGTCAGCAAGTAAGCTTATAAATATAAACATGAGCAAATCTACAAGTAAGCCTATATATTACATATGAACAATTAGTAGTGTTACAGATTGCTCACCAGATGATATGCCTGCTGAAACTCACTGTGCCAACACATAATTAAATACATAAGCTAGATGAGGATTGCTTTTTGTTTTGAGCCAAATCCATTAAACTACATATACCATGTGGATTACTATTTGTAAAAAATGGTTTTGTCAAAGTATTTCAAAACTACTTTCAACTCAACAATTAATATAATTGAAGATTCAAGCTATGATGCAAAACTTGTTAATTAAAAATGCAGTTTAACTTAAACCTATTATTTATTTATTTATTTATTATTGTGGTGCAGCACTTACATTGGGATTAAAATTTAAATATATCTATTTATAAATTAAGAATAACCTTGGACTGACATGAACAAGCTAGCTCTAGAAACAACGTATCTACACCTTACTTGTTTCAGTAAACATTTAGTTGGGTTTTACTACACTTTACAGTTCTTCTGAGTTCATTGCATGTCAATCTAGATCAATTTATTACTTGCTAACCATCAAAAAACTATTGAGTGTGTGTGTCAGTGCTTTGTGTGTCTTTGTTTTGTTTTATTTTTTAAACACTGATCTACAACTTGAGCTGCACAATAAAAATAGTAGTAATAATAGACAGATCTCAGTTTGGATCTATGTAAAGACTAACAAGATTGTGGGATGAGGCCATGCCACAGCAAAATTTCTATATCCATTACTAGATCTATATAAAGAAAGTTTTTCTTTAGAGCTTTAATACATTTCTCTTTGTCTTTATATAGATCTACTACGCAGAAAGCTGCGTTGCTTGTTTTCTTTTGGAAGATCTTGATGTAGACCAGATCTAGATCATGTCCTCTTGTACATCTTCTGTGGTAGATCTGCTCATGATTACAGAATTGTCAAGTGCTGATTTTTTTATTGAAATACATCTACCATAAGATTGCAGGATTCCATTTTCTTGATGTTGAGTCTAGATAAATGCGATTTGAAATTTAACACTGACCTAAGTTGTCATTTTGTATTCGCATTCTAAACATAATACGCGCAAAACACTAATGCTTCTGCCTCGCTTCCTTTGTTCTTCAAATGTATTGCACTGCAATGAACGCCTGCAATCGAAAATACTGAAATGGCAGCAAGCAAGATATTGCGAATGATAGAAAAATTAATTTTTTGACTAACACTGGAAATCTGAAATTCCCTGGTCAATAATTTGATCAAATTCCTCACAATACCCATGAGAAACATCTCAAACTGGTGCCTTTGAATCAAACTGGACCTGAATAGATCAGGCTAGTTCTAGGCTACAGTATGAATTAAGAGAACCAACATCTGGGCACGTACCATGAACTAAATCTACAGATGTCGTAAAATAAGGGTTGGCCATCCGACACATTGGAAAGCGGAAAAAGTGAAATGCACAACAAAAAAAAAACAAGTCCTGTTCTAACAATTGATCATTGAATAAAATTGATCACCCCTGCAAAATATAAGGGCTTCAAAATTTCCAATTTAAGGACTTTTCAAGGCCTTGCATTTTTTTTCCAAAAATTTAAGTACTTTCAAGGACTTTTTCAATTCTGCCATTTTTCTTGGTTTTGCAACCCAGATCCGGCCATCTCATCCATACAAGCAAACTGCACCAATGTCATTAAATATTACTCAATTGCGTTGAAACATGGCTCAAGTAACAGTGAGATATATTTGACATATGTTCAGCATGAAGTATGTGGTTGCTGTAGTTTTGTCACAACATCAATGTAAAAAAAAAAGCACTTTTCTGACAAAAATGAAAATTTTTTATATAGGCTTAGATCTAGATCAATGACAATTTCACACCAATTGTTCTGCTATACATCTCTCATTTATCCGTCGTTGAATTATTCGTTGTGCGATGTTATTCGGTGTCACCAGTCCTTTTGGCACATGATGCATCATTCTGTTTGTATTCGGCGCAGCTGGTGCGGTGGCTGTTGGCTCAGCTTGACCCAGTTCCACGCACTACTCCTCCCACACATCATGATCCTCCCACATACCACCCACACACCACCAACCCGAGCTGAACAAAACTCAGTTTACCACCTAAATGCCGTTGTGTGTGGTTCTATAGCTGTTCCCTCTCATCTGTACTCGATAAGCTGTTCTTGCTTTGCATTACCCTTGTGATTGTGACCATGGCCCCACCATTATTATTATTATTACTACAGTATTGAGTATTATTATTATTTATTTAGGGTTATCTATGTACAGTAGGGGGACAGTGTAGCATTATCCGTCATTCGATGTTATCCGTCAAGGTCTTGGCTCCTATGCGCTGGATAAATGAGGGATTACTTGTATTTAGATCTAATCAAATCACTATAGGTATTAGCACTCTAAGAGAGTGATGTAAATGTAGATTAGATCTAAATTTATTATTAACCAAACATATCTTGTCTTTGCCTTCCATCCGTGCTGATTGACAGCCATATCTCTGCATCATAATTTTATTTATATAAGGATCAAATTCTTCATCATTTGAAGAAAAAACCAATGTCTGATACTTTTGCCTGAACAATTTCAAGAACTTCAAGTGAAGAAAATTAATTTGGTCGATCATGTTTGCATGTGGAGATCAGATGATAATGTTAGTCGTTATTCCGTGTGTGAACACAATGATCAACTTCATTTGGTTCCCAAAACACATCTTTTGCACCATGCAAAATGAAGCTAGACTGTCAATTTTATGACCCCTCTACTGGAAATTGGTAGGGAATAATGATCAGTAAGATTTATAACACAACGATTTGCTAAGAGAAAACGAAACAGACACAAAACAAACTTGGGAACGGAGATGTCTCCGTCAGAAGGTGCAATGCATTCTCCATTCTCACCGAAATATCTCGGTCACGGGATGGAGTGAGTTAACAACTATACGAAGCTTGTTCTAATTTACAGATGGGTCAAACTATGGATGAGCTGATCTTTTTATCATGTCTCCACCGACATGGACTCATCCCTAGCCGACCATAGAATGAGATTAAATAAAAAATGGCAAAGACTGCAGGAAGAGTCCATCAGCTGATCAAAATCATAGTATTTCATTTGATGTGCCATGATAGAAAAAAAAAAAAGAGAAGCTCATAAAATCACAATTCACCTGACGTTTCTGCTGAAGTGCCTTGTAATAGCCCAAACAGATTTCCACATGCTTTACTAATGGCCGCCATCTTAGCGATGACGGGCAGATTGTGGATGACAAAACCAATTTCATTCTTCTGAACCTTGGCCAGGTTGTTGGCGTGTCCCAAGAGACCAAAGCCTGTAACATCAGTAGCTCCATGCGCATTGTACTTGTGCATGAGTCTTGCAGCTGTTCAGATAAATAGAGGAGTATCCCAAAAAAAAGTCCTTGGGGGGGAAAAAAAAACAAACAAACAATCCACAGGAAAACTACTCTAAGCAAAATCAGTTGTCAAAATTCAGATAAGATATACAAAGTTGAAAGGTTACTGAGGAAGAAATCTAGCTCAAGTCTCTGATGGTGTGAGAAAATACCGAGGTCAACCCATCAACTGAACTAGAATGCCATGCATTTTTATTCACAGCAAAATGATAAAACTGAATGAGTAATTTACAGCCTTAAGAAAATCTGGTTAAACCTCTAGCATCTAATCCAGACATTCTAAAAGTCTTCACTCTTGTTCAAGCCAGCCAAGCACAAGATAAAATGAATCTTCCACTGAAATCCAGAGGCTAATAAAAGAAAGGCAGCAGTTTCACAGAGGACATTCAAGCTCTGACAGCTATGAGAAGACCTACCCGTTCTATTGAGGCGTGCCATACTGAACATAGCTCTCTGATAAGCCTTGCGGACATCATCTTCTGAGACAACCAACTTGACACGATTCCACCTCTCTGGCTGGTCCAACCACTGGTAGGCATTGACTGCAACCTGAGTGCCCAAAGGCTTGGTCAATACAAGGACATCTCCGATTACTGCATTGTCTGGCCTGAGGAAATTAAAATAGAGAAGAATAAGTATCCAGCATGCAGGAAATACCTCCATCTGATAAATTAGCTGAACCCTACCATGTCGATTCAAGTCGACATGCAGTATAAGTATGTCAAGCTCTGATCTCAACTATAGCTGATGTGAGTGAGAAGAGCAAAGCTAAAAAAAAAAGTACACAAATAGATGCATTTCTATGTGTAAATATTAAAAGAAAAACTATTTTCCTTGCCAGAAATGCAAAACATTTCAACATGAGAACTATTTGGAAGAAAGCAGGTTTTGAGAATTTACTAGCCTCTCTCCCAACCTTCATCAAAAAAGCCACATCCCCTCTCTTTTTTTTATTTAAATCTAGTCTTGAATGTCACAGGTAAATGGAAATAAGTCATTGTAGGAAAATTGATGAACACAATATTTTTTTTTCTCACTTTGTCCTATTACCTGCTAGATCTATACCATAGATCTAGAGATCTAGGGTTTTCATTCTTTTCCAAAAATTAAAAAAGTGATAATTTTTTAATAAGATGTAGACAGAGATGTCAAACTATTTTCACCAAAACATCAGAAAAGATAACAAACAACTAGTTGAAATTCCTACGACTTAAAAAAGGTCTCACATCATAATCACCGAGTGTAAATAGATCTAGATTGCAAACAGTTGCCGTTTTCAGGGTTCACACTCTTTAGATACCTTAAAATTCAAGCACTTTTCAAGGGCTTTCTAAGGACTCTACGGTTGTTTACAAGGACCTCCAGGCAGAATATCAAATGGGTCTAGTTAGGCCTGGATTAACTGAACAGCAAGTATAGATAGGCAAATCTATAAGTAGGCAGATTTGGGAAAAAGTGATGGTGTTGCAGATCACACACTGGATTTGTGCTTATGCTGAGATTCACTATCCACAACACTGTAATTAAATACATGTAAAATGAATAGGCTAGATGGGGATTAATCTGTGTTTTGAGCCAAACCCATTCAGCTGTGAAAAATGTTGTCCATACACCTTAAAATTATTTGCTCACCAATAAATATAGCTCAAGATTTAAGTTGTGATGCAAAACTTTTCATTAAAAATGCAGTAAGACCTATTTTGTTTGTCTAATAGTAGTATTTATTATTATTATGATGCAGCATTTATATTGGGACTAAAATTTAACTTAGGCCTATCTATTTATAAATCAAGAATGAATAGACTGATACGTGTGAGGTAGCTCTGGAAACAATGTATCTAACCATACTCATTTTAGTAAAAACCTAGTTGGCTTTTACACTTTATCAAATCTCACTGCATCTAGATCTAGATCACCTCATCAAAAGCTACTTGTATGTGTATGTTCCTTTTTTTCTTAAACACACATTTAGAATTTGAGTTGTGTAACAAATATATCAGTCATATGGAGCATGTTGGTTCAACAGTATATTCTCTACTGAACGAGTTCAACTTAAGTCGCAGAAAATTTAGACCCGCCCTGCATGAGCTAGCAACAGTAACAGCAGAGAAATCTTCCTGCACAATGGCTAGAACACCTCGGTCAACTACATCTGGACCAAAAACCAAATGCACTGGTTCAAATCCCAGAAAGAGCCTGAAGAGAAAAAAAAACAAAAGGGGGTGGGTGACAGATAAGGGGAGCCATGACCCTGGTGTGACTAGGGTTCTTGAAGATGTCATGAAATGAAAGGCTGAAACATTTAATGAAAGAACCTATCTTCCTCTGAAGATTGTCACCTGTCTCGCTCCACCTGAGAAATTTTCCTACCACCAGCACTCGACCGAGATCTATGTACGACCTGTTACAAGATCGCCGGATGATGCCACGGCCAAAGCAAAATTTTCACACATATGTATAAACAAAGTTTTTCCTTACAAAATTACTCAACCTACATTTCTCTCTCTCTCTCTAGGTTTGCACATACCACGGCGTCACAAAACCCCCGAAATTGTGACTTTTAGTTCTGGCTGTGGTTTCGTGCTGCAAGGCCATTAATCGTCCTCCCCGCCCACCTGTCACGGGCTCAACAGGCGGAACGCCAG
>JBCEWB010073945.1:0-10000 GCA_039654565.1 Peronia peronii | reverse complement strand
AGATGTTCTGTGTCAATATGTTATGCACTTTAAACCACACCTGGTAATTTAAAAAATCGATGCAAGGGCAGACGGAGATGGCGCTGTCTGGGCAAAGTTTGAAGGGAAAAAAAAAACCTCCAAAACTCCTCTGATCAAACGGAGCTGGCATTTAAAGCTGAGACAATCGTAGTTCTCGGATTGAAAGGCTGCACATAATTATGCAACAAGAGCTGTCAGCCCTGAATTGCGATTGGGCCGCTGTATTCATTGAGAAAAATATAACTAGAGGGTCATAAATTTGCTTGATAAACAGACTGTTCCATTGCCATTATGGGATGGTGTTTGACATCACTGCTGCTTAGTGCTTCTGATAAATGGTGACTGCCTATGTGTGCCAGAACAGACAACAGGTATCTCTTGTATCTCCGCTATTGCTGCTTAGGCCACTAAATATTGTCTCTCTGAAATGTTGAAATAGGCCTTTACTATTTCTGTTTTCTTTGATTGTTTGTTTTGTAAGTTTGTTTTGTTTTACTCTAGTTGTTGTTGTTGTTGTTGTTGTTTTAATAAATATTTGTAATCTCCATTTATTTACCAACAATTGCACACCACAGATTCTATAGGCTGGCAATGCCTGTCACTTTTGGTTTGCACTTTACTAGTTAATCCCTTTCTGTACAAAGGTGAAAACCTGACTCTGTGAGAATAGATATATCACTGTTTTCCAACTCCGCTTTGAGTTCACAAACTAGAGTATGCTCACTTTCTGTGTATGTTTGCAGGTTTCAGAAAGGATAGTAGTATTCAGGTATTGACTGAAACAAGATGGGCCTACAACAACATGAGATGCCTCTTTGGGGTCAAATTTCGACTGATAACTTGGCGACGCTGCTGTACAACTAAGTGAACTTGGTGACATCAAGATTTAGCGCTCAGTTAATTTGTCCCTCTTTCAAATTTGTTCGATTTTATCGCATTCCTTTTCTCTTGCCCATCACAAGTAGATTGTCCGTTGCCTTCTCGGCGACGATAAATGTCTTCGAAGCAGAGAGAAGAATAAGAGAACAAGGGAGAAGAAATTAAAAAAGAAGAGACAGGAAGAGCAGAGAAGAGACTGCAATCAAATGGAGGAGAATCTAAGAGTAAACAGGAAGGAGGAACTTTCTTTTACTTCAAGGCAATTTTGTTTTCATATAACATGTTTAAATTTAGAAGAAAACCCGAAAAGAACCAAAACAAAAAACAAAAAAACAACCACACACACACAAAATAAGAAACAACAACAACAAGGAAAAAAAAGGGGGGGGGGGGAGAGAAAACGAAACACTGCAGGCCTTCCCCGCAACATCTTTTTCGACATCAAGGCATAACGATAACTGACAGAATCCAGGTGAAAGATGTAGGCCTAGAATAAATAATTACGTTCTCAGCCTTTTCAGAACGCACATTAGTTTGACCTACTTAAACCTTATCGGGTTATTCGCTTTGTGATATGATATCTATGTTTAAGAAAGGATTACAATCTAAAACAAACACTATTAAACTGAGTTTGCCATTAAAACGGCACATAACGAAATATAATACGGTTTATCCTGGATAAGTCTTGTTTTTTTTTGTTTGTTTTTTTTTTTTTTTAAAGGGTGAAACTATTATTGAGATGCTCAACTGTGGTCTTCAAACACCTATGCGCGTTCTCATTCTTGTAGCTCGATAGTTAACTCTATGAGCGTCGCTACAGCCCAATGTTGTCATAATGTGCCCATGTTCCAGATTTTATACATATAAGTAATCAATACAGAGTTGTGATATTCATTTTATATATTTATATTATATCACTGCTAGACATTTTAAACTGTGGGAGGACTCTAAAGCTCCATACTCTCCCTTAAAGACAAGGGTCCCGTATGTATATATATGTATATATATATATATATATATATGTAGGGGTAGCAGATAGTATCCAGTGTCCATTTTAAAATCGCAAAGCTTTCCCTAAGGCAATTTTCATAAATGTAAACTAAACAATCAATATTTGAATAGATCTCGATCGATCCCTTCAAACGTCCAGGATCAAACAGTTAAGCGAATCAACAGAATAGCTCATGCATTTTCTTTCTATGCAACTATAGAGTAAAGATATCGTGTTCAAAAGCTCATTGGGCTGAAACGTGAAATGAATATTGTTATATATATGTGATCACACACACACACACACACACACACCACAAAAAAAGGGGGGCGGGGCGCTGTTCACATATTTATGTCATAAAATACACTTTTTAGACTCTCTATAAGAAATGAACTCAGTTTTAAGACGACGAATTACACCCATGTGACCCCATGTCAAGGTTTTTATTGCGTTCTTCCTAAGTAAAAATCTGAATAAAAAATAGAAGTCTGTTGAAGATCAGAGTAATACATTTTTTTAATAGTCTCTTAACAGATTCACGCGTTTAATCACTTGTTCTGTCCGCCCCGGAAAAAAAACCCGGGGTCATAAACTGTCTACTCCATAGACATAGATCTGCTCCTTCGAGACGCAGGACTAAGTCTATGGCCTACTGTGCTATAGCAAACACTACTCAGCTTTGCAGAGGGGACTAAAAGATCTTTGTCACTGCTAGACATTTTAATCCGTGGGAGGATTCCAAAGCTCCACCCTCTCCCTTAAAGACAAGGGTCCCGTATGTCGAAATCTGGTAACCGCTGACAGGCAGGGGTGATACGAGCACTATAAGATGAAAACAGCTAAGGACAAAGCGGAAAGTGGAATATTTGCTTCAAAATCCTATATATGAGGACATTCGCTGTCATTTTCCCCCTTTTGTAACTAATAAATGCGTTCTAATAGTAACGCACGCCTACCAACAAATAGTCAGTGGTCAAAGAGAAATATTGGTGAAAACTTAAATACACGTACGTCATCAACGATACTGTAGATCTTTAAATACTAGCTCCCCTCCCCTCCCCTCCCCCCCCCCTTTTTTTTTTGTTTTTTGTTTTTTTTTGTTTTGTTTTTTTTTGTTTTTGTTTTTTTACAAAAAAAGAAGAAGAAGAGGAGAAGATGAAATCATCATTATCTTCACTGGTAGGTTTCTTTCTCTCCCTCATCCGCAAACGTTTCTTTTATTGAACGTGCACACAAGTCTGGCCGTTATTCCTACACTCTCTCTGTATCATGAGATAGGTCTGAGCAGTGCTGTTCTAGATTGGAAAGAAAACATTCTCAGACTCTGTTTAAGAAAAGATTTAAATTCAAAACAAACACCATTAAACTGAGTTCATCCTTAGAACGGCGCCTATCGAACTCTATAATACTGTTTATCTCCAAAGTCTTTCGTGGAGAAAACCGATACTGAAATGCCTTGTTTGGTACGCAGACGCGGGTATTAAAACTAACTGGTCCATACAGCGAATGTTGACACTCCTTTTTTTATGTTCTTCCAGTGATATAGAGATATCCAGGTCAGGTCAGCCTCCATGTAACAATGGAACTGTTGGGAATCTTTCAGTGCTGAGATGATGGTAGTGAACGTGTCATTTACTTAACCCTCAAAGAGTCGACATAACTTGTCGCCATTTCTATTGTGACATCGATATTCATGTATAAGAAGTGACAGAGCACCATTTAAGGTAGTAATATAAGGGCTTTATTACTAGGTCACTGTGGGCTGTTTGAGCGGGAAATCCCAATGTGAACAATGGTGAATAAATCTTTGACCACTTCGGCCTCTTGACACGTCTAGTGTTAATATTCCGATCTGTCACGTGATGGATCCACAGGGCTATTGTGTTTACAGTGTGGAACACTCTGCAGTATGAACAGCTTATACGACGTATGTCTATGTATATGTGGGTCATTCTTGTGCAGTATTGGCCTAATAGACAATTAGACTGAGTCCACTCAGACGCCGCTGGAAGAGGACTAGGGCGCCGGGATAGAATGGGTGTAACTGCATCTTCTTGGTTGAAAAGAAACGTTTTAAACTCGCAACGAGCTGGGCAGTGGAAATGTGATAACAGCTCTGGCCAAGCTTGAGATCTGAAGCATGCAATGGTCTTTGGGTGGCTCCAGGTCCACGTCTCAAGCTGTCGGAAAAGTCAGCAAACAGTGTGTCTCCAGTGTGTTTCAACCCTGTCATTATTCATTACTGAAAGCTTGGCAAGAAAACAAATGAAGCTTTGGGTACCGATTAATAGTTTGAAAAATAATTCGGCACTACCGTCTGACTGGGGTGCCTTCGGCGACCTGGCACATATAGATTACTGTAAAATGAACTAGTGCCTACAATGTATATCGATACTGCGATTATTGGCTCGGCGGTATGCACAGCTGAGGGTCCCAGCAGGTTAGGGCCAGGGGTTGGTATAGTTCATTTTACAGTAATCGATATGTGCCGGGTCGCCGTGGGGACCGCAGACAGACGGCAGTGCCAATAATTCTTTCATGCCCATCATCATGCACAACACAGCTGTTTCAGCAGATTTCATACCGATAAGAACGGATAAATTGTTGTTAAATTTAACCAGATCCGACAGTGATTGTTGTAGTCAACGTTGAAATGTCTAGTGTGAATCCAGCTACCGACCTTGTTGTATGTCTGACTTTAAAATATCATCATTCAAAATTCTGAGTATTTCACCCAGTCCAAACTTATAACCAGTAGGATACAGCTTGGTCTGCCTAAGAGCCATGATCGCATAACTGGTCTTATATTATCATTCATAACCTATAAACCTTGTCAGGATAAAACGATTTTTTTGGAAAATGTTATCGTAGATTATCTATCCTCGTTATTATAATTTAAAAATATTTAACACATACATAAATGAATGATCAAATCTGTTTAGGATATCTATTTTTAGAATGTACCAACAATCGATTTTCTTTCAATCTTTGATGCGATATCTTCTAGTGATAAGAAAACCCTAATCTATGACTATTTCATCCAAAATGGTAAATTAACAAAACAAATTTCAGCTTACGGATCTATAATCGAGAGCAGAGTTTCAGGTACTGTGTGGCTCTTGAAATGAAATGAAAGCCACATCTGTCAACCTGACGAAGAATTATTCAGGTGTCAACATTTGGCATTTTCGATATTGTCATCAATTTCAGTTTTTTCCATTTTTTTTTTTTAAATTCTGCTTAATTTGTGTTGTTTCTTTGTACAGGATTGGGCAATATATATATTATCGTTATGGCTGCCAATCTGACAAAGGCGGAAAGGAAGTGGATCTTAAAGCAACAACAAACTGTCGACCCTTTTGCACTATCTTCTATAAATGTATTGCGACAGTAAGTTGCCCGTTGACAATCTCTGTCTTGAAATTCTAAATATCTCTATATAAAATATAAACCACTTTCCTCTTTGTGTTCCCATCGTCGATCTTTTGTTCCCTCTCTTATTAGCCGGATCTTGCACCAGTTATTCTTTTCTCCAGCGCCTTTGTTGGGAATATGAAACATCCACATTGGGGTGCCAAAATTTCCCGGTGCTCTCTGCAGACATTGAGCCAGCGTTCTCAACTAGATATCTGCCTCCCAGGAGGGGGGGGGGGGGGCTTTGCGAAATACGAAGCAGAAAGGCCTCTAAGAAAGACACGTTTCGCTGATTTGTATCTAAATATCCTCTTGTCACGGAAATTCGCCTTTAACCCTCGAAGTTTTAACAGAAAGAGCCCATGGACTAGAATTTATATGATGACAGTGTTATGTTCGTATTGAAGTATGATACATATATGAATACCAATATGCTTCACAGTGTGCCAGTAGGAATTCCACTGCAAAATATCATCAAAATATATCAAAAGATCGGATCGTTGAAGTTTTATCAATATAATAATAATAATAAATAAATCACTAAATCATGTATGCGACCTTTCAATCCTAAGAAATTAGAATTATCTCAGCTATAAGGGCTGTCCATTTTGGGGGACAAAAAGTTTTGTGGGTAGCAATCTGAAATGTGGTAATTTTGCCCAGACAAGAGCGTCTCCGCCTACTTTCATCCGATGTTTAGCTGTCAAGAGTTCTTTTATGTGCTTAACGTGAACACGGGCGCTCCTAGTATATATTCGCCCTTATCTGAGAAGGCTAGGAGTCGGGCTTCCCTATTCAAGAAGGCAGGGGATTGTTCAATCATTGAAGAGAAATGCAGGTTCCAACCTTCAAATCCTTCCTATTTCTCTATGGTAGGATCCGAATTCGAACCTGCGACGTGAGTTTTGCGCCGAGTAGCAGGCCCCTAACCACACAGCCATGGCCACCCCCTCCCTCCTCCTTTTTGACATTTTCAGGGTTAACCTGACCTCCATAGCAACAATTAAGTGATCCAGTAGGCCCATAGAAATGGATTTTTATACAGATATCACGTGGCATCCACTTGGTCCTTTGTATGACAAGAAGATGTGACATTAGCTGCTCGTAAAATTTGTTATTCGTGAAGATGGACCATTTGCTGCCGTAGTTCTGGCGTACTGGATGATCCGAACGCACTGGCACACACAAGCTGACGTCAGTGTTGGCACTAGAGGTAGTAACATGACATGACATAGCCTACATTGCCAGCTTGTCAGTGATAGTCCATCTGACAGGGATGATAACTGACAGTGGCGTGGCCAAAGATGACAGTGATATGACCTGACCTACTTGGGCAGCTGCCTGGAGCAGGGATGACAAGGTGAGGGAACTGTATCAGTAGTCGCAAACAAGTAGGAGAGGGGGGGGGGTGGAACTGTATCAACAGCCCCAGGCAAAGAGAAGAGAAGAACAAGGAAAGGGGGGGAAGGGAAGGGGCATGTTACAAAATGCACTGCTTGATGAGAGCTCTGGATGTAACCGGGCCAGACGCGATCAGAAACTGTCACTAGAGAGAGAGACACAGAGAGAGAGAGAGATAGATAGAGAGAGAGAGAGAGCGGGCTAGATGGTTTGGACACCCCCTGACCAGGTTGAAGTCACCACACCAGACTGGCACAGCGAAGCCTATGTATAACGTGAGTCAGTCCGGCCTCAAGGCAAGGGAGAGACCAGAACAACTTGGACTGAGGGTGTGAAAAATACATAACAACAGTCCATCTCTCTTTCCCCCCCCTCTCTCTCTCTCTCTCTCTCTCTCACTCACTCACTCACTCACTCACCCTTCCCCCTCCACACCCTCCTCAGGCGGTTGAGGCGTTTCTACTCGGTTCAGACCGCTAATTGTTCCTCCCTACAGTGCTTTTTGGACAGCAGCAGATAATCAAAGACAAAAGAAATAAACAAAATACCGGTACCTGTACCCGATGTGGTCACCGTGGACGATCTGATACTTCTATCTAAGGCTAAGGTGCTGAAAGACCCCAGAAATTCTTATGATTTAAGTTATACAGTATGTCAATAGGACTTCCAGTGTAAAATACCATGACCGAATCTTCGTCAGCTTGGATTTCTTCATACCTCTAAAGTTAACTACATCTGGACCAAAAACGGCACTGGTTCGAATCCCAGAGAGTCCCTGAGGAAAAAAAAAAAGAAAAAAGGTGGGTGACGGATGTCTGGAGTCATGACCCCGATGTGGCCGAGGTTCTAGAAGATGTCAGGAAGTTAAAGACCGAAACGTCTAATAAAAGAACCCACTCCTCCTCTGAAGACCGACACCTGTCTCGCTCCACCTGAGGAGTTTCCCTACCACCATGTAGGACTTTGTCCTAAAGTCAAAAGATCCTAGAAATTGTTATGATTTATTATTTACTAAAAACATTGTACAGTTTATCTACCGCTGAGGTCTCTCAAAACAAAAGATCAGTAATCATCACATCACGACTGTGACTTTCCTAACATTTTAGCTTTTTTACATCGATC
This sequence comes from Peronia peronii, assembly GCA_039654565.1. Taxonomy (NCBI): domain Eukaryota; kingdom Metazoa; phylum Mollusca; class Gastropoda; order Systellommatophora; family Onchidiidae; genus Peronia; species Peronia peronii. Next base: position 2,172 of record JBCEWB010073945.1, on the reverse strand, counting down.
ATGTTGGACTCTTCAAAACTTTTTTTCTTGGGAGAGGGGAGAATAAAGAGGGAAAAGATGGAGGAGATGGGAGGGGTAAGCTTCCTCTTCTTTTTTTTTTTTTTAAAGCTTACTAAATGAGGTGAGAAACAACATAAAATTAAATTTTTTGTTCGCGTACGGCCTTAACTAGTGGGGGTTGGCACTTTTTCGCCCTGTGTTCTATTTCGCTCACCTAAGATACGTCGGTCTTCTTTAAGGTATAACAATCAGTGTAACCTGTGAAACATCAACAATTTTTTATTTCAAATGAAACTAAGACATCTTTTGATATTTCACTGGTTAAACAAATTTTTAGACCTTAAAAAAGACCGATGTATCTTAGGTGGACGAAATAGTACACCGGGCGAAAAAGTACCAAAATTCCCTAATACCGTATGCTATGGGTCAACCATGGGGGTGTGCAGAGAAAGTTCAGGATGATCAAATTCTCATCTGGTTGGTGATGTTTCGAAAATGAGGGTCTCTTTGCCCCAGGGGAGACTACCACTGTGTTACACATCTCTCTCACGTGGTCCCGTCATTCCCGCCATGGTCAACTGACCAAGTGGGTCAGGTCTATTAGCTGTGACTATTAGCTCTGCCGCGTCACTGACATGAACAAGTTGGCAATATGTGTCAAGTCAACATAACCGACACCATCAACGACGAGTCGGGCATAAGAATTTTTTCGCCATCTGACAAGGAGAACGGACCTCGTTTCTCGAAAGATTTGCCACCAAGCTGAAGTAAACATGAGAACCACAGAAACAGCAGTTTGGCTCCAACTGAGCATTTCTAAAAGTTCTCAAGCCTTGGCCATGACAGTGAATAGCCAAAGTGTTGAAATAAACTTCTTCTGTCAAACTAGCAAAAAAAGTGCCTTTTAGTCAGCCAATTTTCTTCACATACAAAAAGAGCAATATTTGCACACACACACAAAAAAACCCAAAAAAATCATCGCGGCAACAAAAACAAAAACACACACACACAAAAAGACAGAATAAAGAAAAAAAAAGAAAGAAAAAAAAAAAAGAAAAAAACGTTTTTTTTAACACAAAATGAGTTTTCCCAAGTTTTCATTGCGGAAGTGTCAACAAAAAAGTAGCAACAGGACAATGATAGGCAAAACTGATGAAATAAACTTCTATCAAGCTAGCAAATGATGCCATTTTTTGTCAACCAATGCTCTACCGTTGGTTGGGCACATATAAAAGGGGGAAAATGTGGAACAAATTTATTATCATGGGAACAAAAACCAACAAAAAAAAAAGTTTTCCCTAACATTAAAATTAAATGAATTTTTCTGAAGTTTTCGTTGGGGACGTTTCAAAGAAAAGGAGCAAAAACGATTTCTCTCTTCCTCCCCCCCACCCCCCCCCCCCCCCTTTTCTTTTTTCAGTGTTGTTTAGATCCCATTTGCCCAATAAAGGGAAGTACCTTGGTTCACTGACAAAACGGTTCATTACAGATACGAAGAGCTCAACTGATACAAATCCGCCCAATCCAGTTATCTAGGTCATAAATAACGCCTAGCATTTTTCCCCTCGTTGAACCATTTGTCACTGGGATGCGAGTCTATTCTCTGGCAGATATCCACGTCTCGAATCTGGTAATCCAAGCGGCTTAGGGCAAACAGAAGGCGCCATTTGTTAATGTTCTCATACGGATAACCGATGGATAAAAAAATCTTCCACCATGGAGATCGTAGTCTGATACGCTACGCTTATTGGAGAGAAACGGCTTTTCACTGGTATTATATCTGGAGGAACGGCTTTTTTTCTGTTATTTTAATTTGTAATAACGGCTTTTTATTTCTGTTATACAATCTGGAGGGACGACTTTTTTTTTTTTTTTTGTTATTAATTCTGGAAGAACAGCTTTATTCATTATTATTATTATTGAATCTGGAAGGACAGCTTTATTCATTATTGTTATTATTGAATCTGGAAGAACAGCTTTATTACTATTATTGTTATTATGATTATTATTGAATCTGGAAGAACAGCTTTATTCATTATTGTTATTATTGAATCTGGAAGAACAGCTTTATTCATTATTATTATTATCACTATTAAATCTGGAAGAACAGCTTTATTACTATTATTGTTATTATGATTATTGAATCTGGAACATCGTCTTTTTAATAAAAAC
>JBCEWB010073923.1:0-13122 GCA_039654565.1 Peronia peronii | reverse complement strand
TAAACCCCGGAGAGATGTCACACCATATAAAAAAGCCAAGTGTGAGCGATGGTTCCTGGGTCATGTGACTGATCTCGAAATACCTCACAAGAGTATAGGTCTCGCGGCCAGTCGAAATGAGACGTAAGTCGCTGGGATAGAACCGAGAAATCGGGCTTTGAATGTAATGAGGGGGGTCAGATATCGATATATTTTTTTTTTATTGCAGAATTCCAAAGTGCATTCATTTCTAAACAAGACGGTATCGGTCTTACCCTCGATTTATAAATATTGCTTCATTTTTGTGAGGTAGGTATGTAGATTTATGCGTTCGACTGTTCATTTAAACTCGATTTTCTCGGAAATTCGGTCATTGCTGAGGGGTCCTTCCTTGTCTCTTTAAACTGCAATATCTCTGGCTAGAATAAGCTAGCTCAAAACTTTTTTCACCATCTGAAAGGGTATGAAATAAGCTATGACATGATACCAAAAACTCCATATGGTGAAAAATTGACATACGTCTCATTTTGACCGGCTACGAGACATTTGTTTCTTCAGTTGCAGCGAAATATTTCCGAAACCTTCACCACGTCTGTTGAGGGCTAGAAAGCTGTGCGGCCTCACTTCTTACAACTTTGTTAAAGCATTCAAAGCTCGACTGAAAAGAGAAAAAAAAACAGAGAAGAAATAAACAAACGGATGGATGAATGAAATACGCACGAATGAATAAATATTGTGAGTGAATGAATAAATGGATGACAGTCGGTGAATAAATGAATATTTAAACAAATTATGGAATGGATGAATGAATGAATGAATGAATGAATGAACGAACAATCAAACAAAGGAATATATGAAAAATGAATAAATAAGTGAATGAAAGAATCAATCAATCAATCAATCAATTAATCGGCAAACCAATTGACTAATAACCAATCAGTCAATCAGTCAATCACTCAATCAATCAGTCAGTCGACCAGTCAATCAGTCAATCTAATATGAAGGGGATCAACAAGTTCACGGGATTCTTGTTGCATATAGTTATGTCAAAAGTAATCCCCGTACATTGTGGGCTGCTTTTATTCTTATATGTATACCTCAGGTCCAAGTATAAACTTCTAGGGTTGTCTAGCTCTCTGAAACGATACTGAGCATACTAACTCTGAAAATGCAAACTTACGTGCGTTGAGAAATACACATATGACTATGTGACAGTTGTGAAATAATATAAAACTACTGCCATTTCACAAGAGACGCGACACGATGAAATAAGGCTCTCCTCTAATTTTGAGCATATAGAGTTATTGGTATCACTGTTAAAATTATTCATTTCCCTTTCTGTGTTTGGAAAACAATGTTTAACCTTAAATAGAAGTCGATTTACTAGCAATTAAAGACGACGAGGAAATGGCCGAAAACTTGTTATTCCTTATTAATCTTTATTAGGCCATGTCACTCCGTCAGAATTTCTGGGCTTTTACTTAATATATTTCAACAAATTTAAATCTGAAATGCATTTTTAGATTGTTATAGAAAGATTCTGTATGAAAAAAAAATTGCGTTAAAAATTCAATCCCTGTTTTCTCCGGTCGTCTCAGTTGTATGAGCGCCTGATTTCATCGTGTCGCGTCTCATATGATAATTACAAATACATATCCTGTCACATACAGTATATTCCTAATATTTCATATATTAAGATATTAAAATAAAAACCAAATCAAAATCATCAGCGTTAATGGCACACGTATTGCCGACCCCTGTATGATCAAAATTTTGAAAATACCACCAGTCTGCAAGCTTCTGCCTGCAAAGTTTATACATAATAGGGCTCACCAATATCCCTTGAAATTCCATCCATCCATGACCTTGGCCTTGCCTCGGTCACTACTAGTTTGTCTCACTTTGTGGCTTGACTTTGTTGGGTGGGTAGGGATTTTATGAGTAAAACTCTTCGCTTTGATTGACAGACTTCATTAAATGTGAAGCCTAATGAAAATGGATGCCCTCCAAATAATAATAGTGGTGAGTGATGTTAATAATTTAATTACGGAGGAAAACGCCTGACCTACTTCCGGAAATCCCTTTGGTTTTATCGGAAATCTTGCGTTCTATTATTAATTAAGTGTGTGTCCCTATGTATGTCTGTGTGGTTGTACATGAATGCTACTAGGTTAATCAACGTTAAATTGTTACTGTTAATATATTCATCAAGTCCATCGCAAATCTGTCTAACTAAACAGAAGAACTATATACGTTTATATATTGGAGGTCGTCGTGGCTATGTGGTTTTGCTTCGTAGTGAAAGCAACTCATGTCGTGAGGATATGGGTTCGACTCGCGGATCCTTCCATTGGGGGATGGGGAGGATACGAAAATCGAAACCTGCATTTATTCAGTGACTCAACGGTCCATGGCCTCCTTTGGGTAGGTAAGTCCGACATCCGTCCATCTCGGATAAGGGCAAATATATTTCGAAGGTCTGTGTAGACGTTAGGTAAGCACGTTCAAGAACCTTTGACAGTTAAAAAAAATCGATGAAGAGTAGGTGTGGTGCCACTGTCCAAATTCCAAATTTCTTTCCACAAAAATTCTCACCCGAAACAGACAGCCACTTTAGTCGAGATAATTCTACTTTCTTAGAATTGAAATGTTTGAAAAAACAAATAAACAAACAAATAAACAAGCAAAAAATCCCTCCCACCATACTAAATATTATAATTCGTACAGGACATAAAATATGAAAATTACCATCTTGGTGCCCAGGCGGTAAGTTCCCGATGCTCTAGCAAGTAGAAGCTCTAAATCTATGCTGCTTCTTTTCATCTGTGGGACTAGCATATCAAAGTTAATTTATCTCTAGAATTTTGCATGCTGAAAACAAAACAAAATGATTTCCCCTTTTTTTTTTGGCGCAGAGGAAGCTCTACGGCTTTGATATCTGATCATAAATGACATTCTTAACACAGCCTTTTAGATGCAGCAAAGTCAAACTGACAAAAGCTCTGTTATCTTATTGATTAGGTGTGTGCTCATCACAAAGGCATGATAATATTTCAGTCGGGACTTCCAAAAAGCTTCTGTCAGGCCCACTAGATTTCGTTGTATTCCAAGCATCCTTATCTTGTCTCAGGTATGGAGTTCTGGAAGCGATAACACTGTTGTGAATACTTCTGATTTTGTTATGTTTCTCTCTCTCTCTCCTCTCTCTCTCTCTCGCTCGCTCTCTCACTCGCTCTCGCTGTGTAAGTGTGTGTGTGTGTGTGTGTGTGTGTGTGCTGTGTGGAGTTTGCTTACTATTATTGTTTTTTTTTAAAACAATATCCGTGACATTTTTGCACTAAATGGTTAACAATTCTTGAGCTGACCAGGTGGAGTCAAGGTCTGAAATTGTCAATAATAGTATTCGGTCTGACATTGACTTTTTTGTCCTTATTCTGTATATATATATATATATATATATATATATATATATATAAGGAAAATTGGAGAACGGTAAAAGATGTCCTTATAATGATGACATTTGCTTGAGTCGGAGAAAATCAGCTACAGCAAAACAAACAAAACGGAAAAATGAGCAATTTATAATGTAGACTTTATTAACAGTTTTAGGATATTGATTTTAATGAGAGTCAGTACGATGCTTTCATGAAAAATAGCAAGTAAAAATCTAGGTAGGTAAGTTTTGTGGATAAGTAGATAAGTGGGTAAGTAGGTGGGTAAATAGGTTTGCTGGCAGCTCGGTAGGTAGGAAGACAAACTGGCAGACAGGCACACAAAAAGACATAAATAGACAAGCCGAAAAAAGACAAAATGATAGACAGAAAGGTTATAAATCGTCTCTAATACACATCTCTCTGTACAGATTATTGACATCAGTCCTGTGTATTTTACGACAGCTGGACACAGATCCGTCTTGCACAATTCTGTCTCCACTTGTTTATCAGAACTGGAACAAGAGGCGAGGGCTACAAATATTGAGGCAAAGAAGATAATGCTGAGAACAAAATAAGAGATAAATACCAGCACAATCATACCTCCCTTCACTTGCAGACACTAAGCTAGGCCATGCTCATCAAACATCGCCAGAGTTCAGTCATAAATACTAATGCAGGAGGAAGACACAGCCATCTTTGAAAGCTTATTTCTAAGGCACCCAGTGCAGAATATAGACTGCTTCAACCTCAGCAAAGGACGAAAACAGCCAGAACAGTAGAAATAGAATGGTTCTACACTTGTCCGCTTCCAGAAGTTTACATCAAGGAGATTTTGAAGAGCTCGCCGATTTAATTGACCGAAGGATCCGTTGTACAATACTGGGTAGGACTTCACCATTCGTTTAATGATTTTCTCTTGGTGCAATTGTGGACGTTTTGGAGGACATTTGTAACTAGTGGAAGATATGGCCGTCTTTGAAAGTCCACTCCACTCCACTAGCCCGCAGTCCCGTTGGACCGTACGGGCACTGCCGATGAACACCAAGCTTCTTTCGCCTTCCTCTCGACACTCCCCAGCTCTTATGCAGGCTTCAAATGACAATCCGATCTATCCAGTGATGTGTTTTCTTCTGCCGACCAAACTTTCCTTGCACCATTTACTGTGCCTTGGAGGATCACCTTCGTTAAGCCACACGATCTTACATTGTGGTCAAACCAGCCCAGTTTCCTTCTACGGACGATTGACAGAAGCGATAAGTGTGGATCGATGGCGTTAGTTATGCGGTCCCTGAGGGCGGTGTTGGTCACATGGTCCTTGTAGCTGATATTCAAATTTTTTTCGGTAGCATCTCAAACGCCTGAATTCTATTCTCTAGATCTTTGTTCAGCGTCCATGCTTCACATCCAAAAAAAATATAGATTGAGCAAGAGCTCGGGCCAGTTTTATCTTTGATGTCAGCGAGATGGATTTGCTGGACGTCAATGGTTTTAGTTTAGCAAGTGACGCTATTGACTGTGCGATTCTAGATATGATTTCCTGTTCTGATCCTTGCTCGCTGATTATAGATCCCAGATACTTGAATTTGTCGACGGTTTCTTATTCCTGTGTGATGAACCACCACTTTGAAAGTAATGGCACTTAAATTTCAGGGTACCAGAATCGACACCGTGATGAAGAACCATGCCTTATATGAGAATCTCAGGTGGTCTGATGAATCCTGATCGTTTTTCATCTATTTTTGAATATCCACCCTGCATGTTCATCTATCCATTTACCCATTCAATCATCCCTGGATCAGAACTGATCCAGCATTTCTTGTTACCATAATTGTTAGATATAGCCTTATTATTACTAGTTGAGACAGGGTCACGATATCATATCAGTTCAAATTTTAAAGTTCAAAAAATACATTGAGATGCAACACGATGAAATCAGGCATTCGTCAAACTGCGGTGAACCGGGGAAATCATGATCGTTTTATGAGGGAATGAACAAGAAAAAGATATCCTCTTTTCTTTTTGTCTTGTGAACGACGTACGACACATACAAAATAAATAATAAAAAAAAATAATAAAAATAAAAAATGATGAACATGACATATTTACAATAAGAAAAAATCTTTTCTTACACCAAGAATTTTTCATAATGTACTTTTTAAGCCAAGAGCATAAAAGTGTTTTCTTTCCTATTTACATCGCTTGTTCAATAGTGCCTGTCTCTGGCAAAGAGAAATCATAGGGTTCGTCACAAAAAACCAACCAAAATCAATGTGCAGTAGTTGTTTTTCTCAAGCACTTTCAATCCTGAGAAAGTAGGATTATTTCGGCTTTAACTGGCTGCCTGTTTTTGGATGAGAATTTTTGTGGGTAGAGATTTGGAAATTTTGCCCAGACAGTGGCACTCCGCCTATTTTTCATCGATTTTGAACTGCCAAGGGTTCTTTAACGTGCTTAACGTGCACACGGGACGTCCGAAATAAGTTCGCTCTTATCCGAGAAGGCTCGCCGTCGCACATACGGTTTCCTCTTTGGTGCAGGTATTAAAATGACCAGAAAGAATATCCAGACATTGTCTCGTAACAAACAAACCATACTGAAGATGTTGCAACAGGCGCGGCATTCATTATAAAAGGATATTTTGTTCGATTTTTATTCACGTGTTTGCAGAGTGTTAACAACGTGTTGTGGCATCTTTCCCGTCCAAGAGACGCATTAACACTTTAGAGTCCCTAAGCTGACAAAACGAACGTGAAACACGAGATGTCCTGATCTTCTTTGAAAACATGTTGTAGGCCCAGGATTATCATCCAACACTCCTCAGCTCCAGCGTAAATAGCCAGTGTTCCCTGCATGTTTCCCCGAGCTACCCAGGACCCAAGGGACGAGGCTTTTCTGTAAACAGATACGATAGAAATGCCAGAGAAAAAAGGGCGGTAATTCATAGAGAAATCAATGTCAGAAAGCCATTTTATTTTAGTTCTTTTTTTTATATACAACAACGACATAAACAGGATAGCGCACATTATGTACAATGCCATCTTAATGCTTATTTATTCTGTGTCCATGTTTCACGAAAAAGAGAAATCGCCTGATTTTTTTAAAGCCTCCACGACTTTTCCTTTTTCATGTCCCCCGTTCAGCTAAAAGAATAATGGTTCCGGGATCTGTTTCATTATAAACATGAATCTTACAAAAAATGACTACTCCAAACATCATTCTTTTTTAATGCACCTAAAAGATTATTCCCATTCTTCAACCACGTAGCCATGTCTATCCAGTGCGTGTTTATCCTATGTCGAAAATTTCCCTGGAATGTCGGTTGATCTTTTTTGACAAAGAATAAGCAAGCGCTAAAAGACTTTCTTTTACAGTGGAGATAGAGTGATTAAGTACTCCGATTACAGTGATGAAAGGGAATAATCCCCAGATTGATACCATAAACAGGTAACTTTTGAGTCTCCAATCCTTCACAGAACAAAAATCTTTATCTTTGAAAAATCATAAAATTAGAGATAAAATAAACAAGCACTGAGATCGCCACAAATGTTAATGTTTTGACTGTGAGAGAAAATGCAATAATGGGAGTGAAGGACTGCAAAAGAAATACATTGAAATAAGAGATAAAAGCGCCATACTTGGGAAAATCAATGACATTTGTACATCAACGACAGAAAAGGTTAGGGAAAATTACCTATGATACTGAACCGAGACAGGCAGATAAACACACAGACAGACAAACACATAGAAAGACAGACTGACAGATGAACAGACAGACAGGCACACAGATGGACGGACAAACAGACGGGTACAGAGGTTGGGACAAGAAATAGACGACAAGAAAGCAGACTTGCCGAGCTCAAAACAGCAAGAAAGTTATAAATGGCGAGAACAGGAATTACGAGATCATATCAAATCAAAGTAAATGACTGAGACTGACTGGCAGAAATACAGATAAAGAATGACTGGACTGGAGATAATAAGAACATGCAGAAAGACATGAAAGGGGGAAAGGAGAAATAGAGGAGAAAGAGAGAGAGAGAGAGAGAGAGAGGGGGGGGGGGGTTATGTGAGTTTTATGCAGATACCGGTAAAGGAAACAGAGATGGACAGAGCGAGTCACGACTTTCCCTGATCCATACCGGTGTTAGACGTGAGACACTACAGTGATTAGATAAGACCAGAGAAGTGGATCGAAAGATAGTTAAGAATACAGGGCAGAAATATATAATGTATCAATGTAATTAAAAAGAGATCCTTAAAATATACAACTGTAACAAGCAAAATGTGAACATGTTTGGTCTCACGTACCTCTGAAAAACGAAGAGATAGAAAATCCGTTTTGGTGCCATTTTGTAGCCTGAAAGTTAATCTTTCACATGTAGCCTTAATTAAATTATCGGGTTCTTGTCATTTACTAGATGACCTATGATCAAAGTACCAATGTAGGGAAAGGAGATACTTAAAATACATAGCCGTAAGACCCGAAATATGAGCATCTTTGGTCGAACGTATCCCTGGAAAAAAGAAGAGACAGAAAGTCCATATTGGTGTCATTTTAAAGGTTGAAAGCGGGTCGTCTTTCACCTGAACTCTTAGGTTATTTAGGCTGGTCCCATTTGAGATGGATGTCCTATGTAAAATATATCAATGTGTAGAAAATACATACTTAAAATCATAATGGCTATAAGAAGGGAAATATGAGCATCCTATTGTTTTTGTTTTTGTTTTGCTTTTTTATAGCGTATTTGATTAGTTACTGGTTGGACAGTCGTTTTTAGCTTTAAAGCATTTTTTAATAAATAGTTACATAAATCATGGTGGCGGTAAAGAAGCGAAATTTGAGAATCCTACGTCGCATGTCTCTAAAAAAATGAAAAGATAGAAAAGATTCAAAGATATGCCGCTGAACGTCTAGTCCGAGTAAAGCAGTTAAGGAAGTTGAAACAGTGCATTAAATTACAATGATACACAGTGTATTATATACGGTCACATTCATTATTATATAGTGGTCTTTTCCAAACCAAAATAATTCACATTTTAAAAATTTTTTTGCTACACTGGCAGTTTATAAACTTTAATCTCAAATATGTGTTCTGAAAAATCATATGTCATTTCAACGAATCCACTGAAAAACACAGAAGTATTACATTTCAAGAAGTGCCATGAATTTATGATTTAATTTAATTTGATTTCTTAGGATAACATTTTTGCATATTCAACAGATGGATAAATATGTAAAATAAAAAGAAAGGAAGAAAGAAAGGAAGAGAGAAAATAAAAAGAAAGAAAGAATGAAAAAGAAGAAAGAAAAGATGAAAGATAGAAGAAAAAAAGAACGGAACTTATGGGACTCATGAATGAGAGACAGAATCAATGAAATGAAATACAGAGGGAGAGAGAAAGAGAAAGCAAGAAAGAGGGACACAAAGAAAGAAACAAAGAAAAAAAGGAAAACACCAGAAAGGGAGAAAGTATAAGAGAAAGAAGGAAAGAAATGACTGTGTCAACATAACACGGGAGAAAATGCAAGAAACAAAGAAAGAAAAGAGAGAGGAGAACGAAAATAGAAAGACAGGAGAAAAGAGAGAAAGAAAGAAAGAAAAAGGAAGAAAGAAAAGAATGACATAGTACAGAATTAATATATTAAAAGAAAGAAAACAGAGAGGAAAGAAGAAAGAAAAAGAAAGATGGCAAGAAAGAAAGAGAGAAAGAAATGAAAGAAAGGAACGAATGAGGTAATACAGAAATACACTACAGAAATAAACAGCAATTGCGCAACTGGTTTCCAGGAATAGCAAGATAAACAAACTGCGGACAGTGCGTGACTCAGTACAGGGAAAAGGGCATGAACAGAAAGAACGTGGCAAGGGTAAAAGCCCCTAATAGCGGAGCAAGTGCGGCGCGGTGCGAGACGATGGAATTATCCAGTTATAGACGCCGTTCAAAGTCAAATAGGCTCGGGACTGGTTTTCGTCCGAAGCCCCGTTGAACAAAGTTAATTGAATTATAACGAGCAGTTTTGTGGTTACTACAGACGTCCCTTCTTTCGTTTCCTTCCCCCCTCACTTCCCCTTCACCTCACAAACACACAGACACACACATTCACATACACATTTATTAGTCTGTCTATTTTGGAAGCGCTGGTATCGTTATTTTTTACTAAATTTGTATCTCTGCGACTATGTCACTCTACCCCTGTCCTCGTTTTCTTCCTTCTTTCTATCATTCTTTCTTCTCTCTTCTTTTATTCTTTCTTTCCTTTTTCTTCTTTGTATCTTTTTATCTTTCATTCTTTCTTTCTTTTTTCTTTACTCTTCTTTTATTATTTTTTTCATTTTCCTTTCTTTCTTTCTTTCTTTCTTCCTTTTTTCTTGCTTCTTTCTTACTTTCTTTTCCCTATCTGCCCTCCTTTCTATTTCTCTTTTCTTGTTTTCTTTCTTTTTTTTTTCTTTCCTTCTGTTTTGCTTTCTCTCTCGCTTCCTCCTGGGCATTTTCTCTTTCTTTATTTCTTTCTTTTTTATTTCTTTCCTTCTCTCTCGTGTTTCCCTCTCTCTCTCTCTCCCTCTGGTGTTTCATGCATTCATTCCATTCAATATAGGCTAGACTGGTTTAAGCCTGAAGCCACGTCCAACGAAGGAGTTAATTGAGTTATACCGAGGCGTTTTGTGGTTACTACACATTTCTCTTCTTTTTGCTTCCCTCCCTCCTTCCCTTCCACCTCACACACACACACACACACACACACAAACGCACACACTCACAGTTATTAGTCTGTCTATTTTGGAAGCGATGGTAGTATCACTTTGTTCTAAATTTGTATTCTGGCGTCTATTTCGGTCTCCCCCTGTCCTCTGTTCCTTCCTTATTTCTATCATTCTTTCTTTTCCCTTCTTTTATTCCTTCTTTCCCTTTTCTTTCTTTCTTTCTTTCTTTCTTTCTTTTTATCTCTCATTCTTTCTTCCTTTTTTCTTGATCTTCTTTTGCTCCCTCTTTCATTTTCGCCCCGCGGGGACACGGGGTATATAAATCGGTTCTCTGCTCCTACCTGCAGGTGGTGAAAGCCCGCCATCGGTGGGATATCTCCCATGGAATGCCATCCTCGACGTTCCAGTGGTGACATCTCTTCTCTCTCTCTCTCTCTCTCTCCTTGCTCCTGTCTTCTGTCCCGCTCTCTTTCCTCTCTTTTTCTTGACGTGTAAACGTATCTTACCGTGTTTGGCACAATATAGCCGTGACCGTGCTGATGTGCCGTTAAACCCCAACACAAAACATCCCAGGGGTTAAAAATTACCGGAATTGGGTATACATTCACAAAGAAATATTGGACAAGGAACGACTTTGATAACGATAAATTTATTTATGTATATCCATAATGGAGAAATCCTTTCTAGTCAGGCGATAAAAACAACTGAAAAGTATGGCTGTTTCAGTGTGAAAGAATATTAGAAGATACTGCATTCATTGTATTTATAGGCAGGCAGGGAGTCAATGAAACTTATGAAAACGAACAGTATTTGCAACGACAATACCTTTGACACCAGAAGTGCCACGGGACCGATCTGTCAAAGACTCGCCTATCATACTCTGTATGCGAATTCCCTTACAAACAGCACACAGTGTAATGACCGATACCTCTGTGATATCACATTGGACCATTAACTGTGATATTCTTCGAATATGAATATTTATGTCGTCATAGAAATCCTGGCGCTCTGACAATTTCTATTGACACGTTTAAGGTTAATGTCCCAGAGGGTCGTCGCCTTAACACGGCGAGGTATCCTGTGCGCCCTATCAGAGAGTTGTTACACCGCAATTGACACATGGTAGTGTTAGAGGCAATGTTGATGATTCACTGCATGCAATGGTTTGTCTCTATAATGTCACCTGCAATTTGGCACTGCTATTGGCTGTCATTTTGGCGTGAACATCAAAGGGATGGATGGTGTCGCTCTGCCTGTGGTGATTGTACTCAGTTAATATAAATGTTAGTACATGTTTGCTAGTGTTTAGGACACTGAGAGAGAGAGAGAATGTTTGTGTTTGAGGATGTATGAAAGAATGTTAATGGAGGAATTGGTGAAGATGAATCATTACATTATGATTTTATGCCTGAGTGAATGTTTGAGTGAGGGAGAAACGAAAAGAGGGGGGGGGGGGAGGGAGGAGTGAATGGGCAATGAGTGAATGAACGAGTGCGTCAGTACGTCAGTGTGAGTATGTGAGTGAGTGAGCGAGTGAATGAGTGAGTAAGTGAGTGAGTGAGTGAATATGTTAGTAAATGAGTCAGAGTGTGAGCAGGTGAGTGAGTGAGTGTGTGGGAGAGTGAGCGAACGAGTGAGTGAGTGAATGAATGAGGGAGTGAGTGAGTGAAAGAGTGTGAATGTGTCAGTGTGTGAGTAAATGAGTACATGAGCAAAAACCAGATTCTGGCGGAAACCAAACAACAACAAAAATAATAATAGTAATAAAAATAAAAATCCAACTGTTTGTTATTATTAATAAGAAAAAAACAAAAACACCAAAACACACAACTCAAAATCTGCTGGGAATATTTATTTTCATGGCCTAGGTATTTTCTTCAAACGGATGTCGGCTATGCCTTCCATAATGGTGTCCATGAGATGTTACGAGAAAAAAGTAATTGAAAAAAAAAAGGCTCAGAAAAATAGATACTGTTGAGGAATAATTTGTTAAAGACCAAGAACACAAGAACTTTGCATATTGGTTTAACTTGTCTCAACTCTTGTTCTTGAGCCTGCTTTATTCTGATGCTTTTGGCGGGATTGATATCTATATGTGTTTGTTAGTGTAAACGCATATTGCACGTATATGCTTGTGCCTCATCAACTGTAAATGGATATCCATGTTTAGGCCGAGTAAAGTTTTTATTATCTTATCTTATCTTTCATACTCTGTCTTATCTTATCTTATCTTGTAGCGTGATCTTTGTCTTGTTAACATTCTCATTATCTCTCACAATATTTGTGAGAAATGCATGGTACGGAAGATGTTACCATGATAATATAAAACATTTTTGGCCCTATGTCATGCTATCAAAATAATAATTTTTTTTTTAAGCAGCAATTTCTGATCATGTTTATTACATGTTATGTTTAGATCGAGTAAACCAATGGGTCTTCTGGGACGATAACAAAAACTAACCAAAAACAGGAAGAAAAATGAAGTATAATGTTAATGGTATTGTGTACACTGTGGGGTCCAGCGGGGATCCTCTAGGGAACATGTGCAGTCATACAGTTAATGGGTCCGACCTGTCACTCGAAATGTCAGGGTAGATGATAGGCAGCCTATGGGGTGAACATCCTGCCCCTGAGGTCGGGAACAGAAAACACATAAAACACGTTTCTCTTTCTCTCTCTTTTTTTCACTCCTTTTCCTCTTTCTCTGTTGTTTGTGCTTTGTTTTCGACCCAGCTAATTTTTGTTCTTTTTCATTTTGTTTGTTTGTTTGTTTTTTTGCTTTTGTTGTTTATTTTAAAAAAGACAAAAAAAAAAACCCCACAACAAATAACACAAGAAGAAGAAGAAGAAGAAGAAGAACAACAACAACAACAACAACAGCAACAACAAACAACAACAACAACAACGACGACGACGACAACAACAACGACAACAACAAATTTTTTCTTATCATGAGATCTCTAATAAATCTAAGCTATGACAGTGTCACATCTAATTTTATTTAT
>JBCEWB010073912.1:0-13122 GCA_039654565.1 Peronia peronii | reverse complement strand
TTTTCCACTTTTTTCCTTTTCCCCCTCCCCCCCCCCCCCCCCCCAAAACAAACCTGTATTCTCTATCAGGGCTAAAGATGATGAACCAAAAATAGGTTTATTTCAAGATTAATCAATTCTATGTTTTAACTAGCTCAAGGTGTAGGGTTAAATGTGTGCAAGGAACAGCTTGAAATATTGATGATGTGCCAACCATGACTTTTGGCAGTTTTGTTATTCGCAGTATGAAAACACTTGTCTTGAATACAATCCACAGGACCACAACAGCATTGCATAACTGGTTATTAAATTAACACAAAGGCATTAATGAAATTGGTACTTGTCTCACTTTTGTTCCATTGTTCTTGTTTCTTCTTCTTGCTGATACTCCCGACAGATCACTGGTGCTGAAATGTGGCAGCCTTTCTCCCAGCAGACAGTTGCTGAGCACGTTTCCCTTTCTCACTGTTCATACACCTCACTACATGATGCAGATGCACATTCACAAACAGGTTGACAACCAGGAATTTGATGTCACATTTCTTGCCAGAAATGTTGCAGTGTAGCTCTACATCATAAGTGGCTTCCATTATTTTTCTGATTAGAGCGTGCATCAAACCAGTGGTGTGGAGGTACTGGTGAACATCTTGCCGAAAAGTACTTTCAGCAGATGACAAAACTACATCAAAGAATTCGATGGTGCTTGTAGCCCACTTTTGTTTGCATCGAAATTCTTCTCACAGATGAAGGCATATGAGGGATTCTGTCCACATTGTGGCTGAATGAGATTGGCTCGGCACTACACAGAGTAGGCTCCAGCTCAGCAGCAATGTAACTCCCTTTGTAATTCAGGATGTTGTCCACTGTAGCTATAAATGCTGATGGTTGAGCAACCATTATTCTGTATAGCGGCTTTGGCACATCCTGCTGCAGTCGGCTTCTGATGGAATGGGAGCCGCCTTGAGAGACAATGTCCTCAAAAGTGAACAAAAATACACCCAGGTCAACCAGGCATTTCTTGTTTTCTCCTGTGACCATCACCATGTCAACCATTGCCTGGCACAAGGCCTATCGAAATTCTTTGGACTCTGGGTTGACGCGATGACCTCCCTTGCCGCGGATAACTGAAAACAATTCTCAAGGCAATCCTGGTTCAGGCGACTGATGAACAGGAAGTTAAAGCCACAATCGTCTCTTAAATGTTCCCACAACTAAAGGGGACAATTAATGAACAATTTTCACCTCTCCAGACATAGCAATCCCGCTCTCTTGTTCAGAGGTTGAGGCTGTTCAGCCAGTGTAAGGTATTCTCTCAAAATGCTTTGGGCCTTGACTGTGCAGTGATGGCATGGTTCATGGTGCTCTTCCTGCTCATATTTCTGCTGCTGAAGGAATTGAAGAGCTGATCAAATTTTTCTACGAAATCCGCTGTTGGCCGGGCTGCTGATGGAAGAGCACCAAATGGTTATTCCTATAGCTACAACGTGGCTCAGAATCTGGGCTGCAAGACTGACATGGAGGTTGGAGAACACTGGCATATTGATATGACGACTTGTTAGTTTTGGCGCCATTCTTATTGGTAATGTCGAATCCATTTTGTAAAACTTTGTGATGTAGTCCCAAGAAATGACATTGCCATTTGCCAGTAAGCCACATTTCCTCAAGTTATTCCTGACATTTTTGAGGAGATGGGGTGGATAGTACATCACAAATATTTTATGGCTGTCCATGCAAAAAAATGGCATGTCAATGGTTACGCCAAGCTGTTGAACAACCGACCGATTGTTTGTGCCCTGGTCGCATATGATTACTTTTGGATGTAAGCCAGTAGAGAGAACCTTTCTTATTGTCTCTTCTAGCAGCAACTTCAGCATGGTGGATTTGGCAAGTCTATGACAGAGGATGTAGGAGGTGGGCTGCTTCCACTTTGTAGACAGATCAAACAGCATAAAAACAAGAGCATGGTCAGCTTTCCGTTTTGATCTTCCTAACAAGCCATAATTCTTAAATCCTTCCACCAAGTGTCTTTGAAGGGTCATACCTAAGACCACTTTTGATGGCCATTTCATCCAAAACAATGGCGCGGGCTTTTTCCTTGTCATTCATAGCATAATAGATTGTAAAGCGCTTAGAGCCTGTACTGCATGGGGATAAGCTCTGTATAAATACTTGTCTTGCATTGTACATTCACTGTCCTGTGCTGTGTCCAGACGAAGCGAGGGTGAAAGGCTACTGGCAGAAGTGGATGGATCTTGTGCAGATTCAGGAATGCGCTCTTTTGGAAGTGGACGAGAGATTGTTGGCTTTGGGGGAGGGTTCAGAATGTTGAAGATTGTAGAAACTGAATTCTTAAGAAGCCTCCTGTGCTTTTTTGTAGTTTGGCTGAAGCAACACTCTTCAAAATGTTCAGAACACAAGTAGTGACTTCGAAGGGTTTCAGGAGTTCTCATAGTGAGGTCTGCTCTCCTACACTTCACTATCTACTGTTTGCATCTGCAGCCGAAACAAAAAGTCAATAGGGTGATTTGAACTATAAAAAATAAAAGGAAATCTCCCCAAAATGCCCAAAAACATGTACACATAATCTAATGTCTCAAGCCCCTGTCATCCCTTTTCACTCGGTACCATGACAAAATTATGCATATTTTAATAGAATAAGGATGATGACAGCCACAGGCACGGGCTTTTGTAGTCTCTCAGTTTGAAGCCAGGATATCATGTAGCCTACTAACCTACCACTTGTGCGACATTCCTAACCTGACTTATGACAATGATTCAGCCGGGGCTATAAGATTTTCCCCTTCCACTCTGACTGTGTTGATTTATACAAGCACGAACTGTATTCAGCCCATCCCTGGGTTGTGGAATCTCCTACAGAGCCTGATACAGAGAACAAATTAAAGCACAATTAAATCTAGTCAACTAAGTAATATTCAAGAAAGATGCAATAAATGCTTACAAGTGGGGATCCTCTGAGAAGGGAAAGAATGTCAGATCTGGACGTTTATTCCTCGAATTAGGGCAGTTGACCGCAGCACATCAGTGACAATGAGTATTTCGATTTGCATTTACCGCCATTTTGCCTCAGGGTTTACCGGCACTATACCTGTTGCTATGCTTGCGGGCCCATCACGCTGTAGGACGGCAAATACAGTCTCTCATTATGTAGTATCTAACCTCTCTGGTAGAAAAAAGAAAAAAAACTATTAGAAAACTTAAGGCACACAAACCTTGGCAACTGCCCTGACATGCTCCCCTTTTGTGGCCTTTGAACGACAGTTCCTAGCTTGCCTATTAGCCTCCTTCAGCAGTGTCCGTAGAAACAAGTTGTACTGAACCAGCAGCTTTTAAGAAACAGAATTATAAATGAAAACAAAAAGTTGCCATAATGCAGAGACTGATCCAAACTTCAACTCATCTACTGTTCAAAGTTAAAAGTTTGGTGTTCAATTTTGACATAACTTTTTAATTAATGTTTTATTAGAAAGGCAGCAAGATAAAGAGCGAGCTACTGCTTTGCAGAGTTAAATTTGATATAATGCAACTGATCCAAGTAAAAGTGTGCTAGGTTTTTGGAAGGAAATGAGAATCTTGCATTATATTTGAGATTCCATAACTTATGCCATGAGTCAATATATATGCAACTATCGTCATCTGATTGCTATTTAAATTTTATGAATGCAATAATGGGTAATATAGTGCTTTTTCCTAATATGCACAGAGAAGATGCAATTGTGCTTGATGCATAGATTTGACCATGTCATTTAAAAAAAGATCTCTTTTTTTTTACTTTTCAA
Source organism: Peronia peronii (assembly GCA_039654565.1). Lineage (NCBI taxonomy): Eukaryota > Metazoa > Mollusca > Gastropoda > Systellommatophora > Onchidiidae > Peronia > Peronia peronii. Next base: position 9,346 of record JBCEWB010073912.1, on the reverse strand, counting down.
AAAAAAAAAAAATATATTTTACATGTACTTTGTTCTCATCACACTTGTCTACTTTTCTGATGTACAGAACTTCTTGATATTTGAATAAATTTCATTTAAGACTATGAAAATGACTATTTCCTGAAAGAATTACTGTCAAAATACCGTTTTCAGTTGAATTTGATAATGGAGTTTCAAGCTGTGGCAGAGACATTTTACCATGATTTACCATCACATTGGGAATTGGAATCTGATCTTGTCGTGATTTCAGGAAAAAAGGCTTCCTCGGGGACCAGTTCATTTAAGATTATGGAGAGCTCTTTTTGATTGAGTAATGAAATGAGATGCATGGAAATTTTTCTACACCTTTCCTCTATTAAATAATCTGTCGTAATTACTGATTTTTTTTTTTTTGTACAGTTTTCTTTTAATGCATTTAATGACGATTTTCATGAGGATAAGAGTAATACTTTGATGAAAGCACTCTGGCCAGCATCTATTGAACCATTTTTATCTGTCATCCAAATTAGACTCGATCTAGACTTTATCTTTTAGTAAAAAACTTTTATTTGAACTCATCTACACTCTAGTTACAAGAACCTATAGAGATTGTTTGTTTCCTGTGGTGCCTGCATAAATCTTCCCCAATCATAAACACATCCTGTGTCGAGAAGAACTGAAACTGTATCTGTAATAGATCAAGAGTTAGAGTCTGGATATAGATTTTTTGGCACTACTGTCTCACTGCGGTCCCTATGGTGACCCGGTACATACCGATAACTGTAAAATGAACTAGACCAACCCCTGGCTGTAACCTGCTGGGACCCTCGCCTGTGCATACCCCCGAGGCAATAATCACAGTATTGATATAGGCACTAGTTCATTTTACACTGTAAATTGCTGTAAATTACAGTAACTGATATGTGCCGGGTCGCCGTAGGGACCGCAGTGAGAAGGTAATGCTGATTTTTTTTTTTAGACATGGTGTGTGTATGTATTGCGTAGATCGAGGCTTACATTTAAAAAAAAAAAAATGTATCTACTAGATCTAGACTCTAGATCTATATATAGAGATCTATAGGACTGGGGGGGTCAATGCGTCACATTGGGTCTTCGCGTCATCTATGTCTGCATCAATAGCTCTGTGGTCAGAAGAAATATGCCAATTTTGGTGCAACTTGGTACAGTCTGACATGATGCGGACATAGGTGACGCGAAGACCCGACGTGACGCATTGATCCTCCAGTTCTATAGATCTAAACTAGATTCTAGCTTTACAGTACACTACAGATCTAGATCTAACATGTTTTACTCACAAGAGAAACGACTGAGTCTTTTGTAATCTTTGCAAAGCGGAAGGTTCTGTAAGATCTTTTCTTGACTTTGATGCGGTTGTAATGTGACATAAGTGTCATCTCTCTGGCTTAAAATTTGTTTACAGTTGTTTAATCCAAGAATTTGACAGACCTAATTTTGAGTTTCGTACCAGATTACATTATGAACATTTGAGCTCTTCTGATTTATGAAACCATAAAGATTGAAAATCAATAAAAATTCCTATCGAAAAAGACGAAACAATAACCAAAGTAAATAATTCCTCTCCGTTTTGCAAATGTTGAACACTCTGTAAAGTATTCACAAGCTTACATTAATTACGGACTCGTGCACATGCACTGTGATACATGCTTTCAAATTTGTATGTCTGGACAAATAAATGAAGGAATAATTAGCCTTTAAACGCTTACTAAAAATATATTAATACATGTATACGTACTATTTCATGTGAGCAAGAGGAAGCGGTCCGCTCGAAAGATCAGATTATATTCTGTGCCAAATCCAGACGACAAGAAAGGCCTATGACCCAAATATTACCTGCCACCACTCAAAAACGCCTTTTTCAATTCGTGTAAAATCTAGGATGGCCATTGACCCCCCCCCCCCCCCACGCCCAAAGATTTACCTACATGTTGACGCGAGCATGCCTTTGTAGTTTTCGTGTCCTTTCCATTCTTTTTTTTTTTTTTTATCAGTTTTAGATATCATTTTTCTATTAACGTACTGCATATAAGATTCTGCAAGCGACATCTGTTTAGCTGCATAATGACATATCACTAGCAATGTTAAAAAAAGAAAAAAAATCTGCATAAACTTTCTGTAGCCCACGGTTGGAGATAAGAGGCTTAGGTCTGGGTTAGGAGTTCGTTACTTTCGAAAGCACAACAGCATTATCAAACAAAAAAAACGTCTTTACCGTCTTGGCTAGAATATTCTGCATGAAATCTTTCCACCTTTTATTCATACTGTACTAAAAACTTATTTTTCTCCAAAGCTTAGAATCAGAATGAACCACGCATACGTAGATCAACTTTTTTTTTTTTTTTATGGTTTTGTTGTGAAAATGATGTATGCCAAACTTGGTTGGAATCGGTTGAGAAATAAAAAAGTAGATAGCAAAATACTTTATAGTGAACCTTCCCCCCAAAACAAAAACACAAAAAAACAAAAACAAAAGAATAAAACGAGTTTGAAGAAAAGCGCATTTATTAATTTTTTGTTTTTCAGAGAAAAATTGACACGGAGAGAGAGTTTTTTATATTTTTTTAATTTGGCTTTTAGCTTCAGAACAGCCCTTTTTCATATACTCGCTTCATGACTTCTGTGCACATGTATTACCTTTTCCTGGCTTTCTGGGCACATATTTTCTCGAATTTTGCTTCCTATCCACCGTCATCACAAGGTCTTCCATAGAGTCATTTCCGGGTTCTTGAAGGCCTATTATGTGGCTTCCATATCTTTCTCTGTCAAAACTAAGAGTGTCTTGACCTCTGCTATGGCATATACATGTATTCCACAGCTGAGCTCCGAAGCAGCAGAAATAAAAGGAAAATTTACTATTTATAGGGTGTGAGAGTTCAGCTTAGAGCGTCGGGTGAAAGCTTACATTGATAGTTTTTTTCGTCTCAGAGTGGTCACTAATGTCCATTCTGGCATTATGACTCAAGATATTACTAGAAGAGGTTTTATAGCACCCTTTACCTACATACATATGTACATGTAAAATCAAATAGTGATGGTCTACCACTGCATGTAGCACAGTAGTAGCCAGAGGGAGCCCAATTCTGGCCGACAGTAGGCTGGGCCATCCGCTGAATGACCGTGGGTCAAACACGTTAGAATGTACATATCCACTTTCTAATACCATTTTTATCCTCAGAAAAATCAGGATTTGTAAGAGAAAACAAAAACTCAGAATCGTATTTTTTTTTTTTATAGCAAAAAACGTATTTCAGGACACCCCCCCAACAAAGTTTATCCACCTTATCTTAATTGCAACTTGTGGCTGTGTGAAAACAGAGACTAGGTGAGGAATATTACCAAGGTTAAGTGAGGACAACTACCAAGGTTGTTGAAGAAATAGCCTACATGTGTTGTACATATACATGTATAATACAGCTGAGCTATTATGAAGTGTCACAATAGTGTAGTATCCGAGTCAGGTTAGGGAATCCTCAAGAATTTGCAAACCATGATTCTATTCCAAGCATAATTGAGCAGAAGAGGAGTAGAAGTACTAGAAGAGTCTGAGTCTTCATGCTAACAGTTATTTTTTTATTTCCGATCACAACAATTTCGATAATCAAAATCATATCATATACATGTATGCATTTTTTTTCTTCTATGGAAACATGATCCATGTGTGCATCTATATTTCACTTTTTTGTACGCATTGTCCCTTGGATGTACATGTGCTTATTTTATTGTTTATGTTACTGCCCCAGTCTCAAATTTTCTACCTTTTGCATTTCATATAGCAGTGACTATTTAGTGGTGTTATTTCTGTCACGGGGCCTGCCTGAAGAGGCATTTTTTTGTTTTATTTTTTTGTCTCCCTTTCCTGCCTCCTGATTCACTACACCTTAAGACAGGAGATACATATATACATACATATATATACATGTACCTGTATAAGGCAATGAATGGCTCTAATACATAAGTTACAATAGAACTGTAAAAGCCATACATAAATACTTCTAAGACGGAGATCTTGAAGAATTTCAAGGCCATAAAGCCGTAATTTCAGGTTTTGCTTTACTCTGTATAGAACTGTATAAAGGGCCTACATGTATAAAACATTTAAGCATTTTGAACCAGTTTCACTCTTAGATGTAAGACGCATATTTCTCTTTTTCAATGGCATTTCCAGAATGGACTGAATCATTGGACTATGAAAGGCCGTGCATGATACAATGATTGCACATTCTTTATTTTACAGAATCATTTTTCAAAGTTTCATGACAGCCACTCCTCATACTGCTGTGTGTCTGTGATGTATCTCTGGCCTAAACTTTATTTTCATTGACTTTTTATGCAAGCAGTTAAACAAAACCTCTCAACTTTACCATAAAATATACATGAACATATCGTCGGCTGTATGACAAAAAGGTGAATAAGTAGTAACGTCTGTACGACAAAAAGGCAAATCCTTAACTTCTCCGCATGACAAAGGGGCGATTCGGTCAGTATATTATCCTATTGATTAGCCCCTTTGTCATGCAGAGAAGGTAAAGGGTCGCCTGTTTGTCATACAAAGGTTGTTACTTATTCACCTCTTTGTCATACAGCCAATGATATATGAAGTCTCATTTCAAACAAAAACAAGACCACCATCTGTGATGAAAACCCAGAAACAAAATAAGTTAGGTTGAAGATTGAAGAGATTTCTTTTATTTATATTTTTTTCCCCCCAATGAAATTCAACAACTTGCTTCTACTCATCTGCAACACAGACATTATCCCCAACACAAACAATGGCAGTGTATTTGCAGTGATTTTTCAAAAGAAAAACATGTCTGTTAATTACAAATGCACTGCACGGCACTGTTTCCCCTATATAACAATATAACATGATAATGTACATATTTAATGTTAACCTGTATAGATATCAAACAACCGAAATATTTAAATAAAGTTCTTTATAATCTGTGCCATTCACTATCTCCTTTTCTGTCTTCTGTTCTTGATGTCTTTTTCCTTGTAAAATGAATTCCTCTTGTTCAACTCCTTTATTTCCTGCCGTTGCATTCTTCGTTTCTGTGGGCGGACAACAGATAAAAAAAAAAAATGATTTTCATGAATGAAAAATTCGAAATAGTGCACCAAATTCAATAAAGGCATGCATATTACAAGGCCCCCACAAATCTATACAAAAAAACAAAAACAAAACAAGATTAAACAAAATGTTCATGAGACCAAACAACAGATCAACACCTACTGCAGTCACATCAAGTTGCCAGCTGGCATATTTTATGCAGAGTGAGTATTATAGCCATCAGTACTCCAAAAAGGATAGAATACCATTTTTACTTGATTTGTCAAAAATGGTAACATACCCAAAGTACTGGTAAATCAAATCATTTTTTAAAAATTCTATTCCAAAAATATCATCCCTCATGGATACGATGCCGCTTTTTAACAGCTTCTTTTCTAGGATTAGGGTCAGAGTAGACACAAAAGAAACAACTAGATCCAGATTTCATTCAGATTCTTGATCATCAGCTCTTGATTCTAAATTTAGTCAGGACTTTATTTATTAGATCTAGAAAATCTAAATATAAATGTGGATCTTTAGCAGAGGCAACACCCCTTTCTCTCTACTCTAAACTTTCTCTCTACTCGAAAATGTTCACTCTTTACTCATGGCCAATCTACCATTCCTTGTTTTATATTCAGCACCCATATGGGTGGGTGTCAATGTTTTTCCCAGCTCTTGCCAGTCAGATCCACTAAGGGGGAACTAATCCACAGATCAATGAACCAAGGCCAGTTCTTGTGAAAGCTAGACTGGACTGGACCAGACCTTAATTGCAATGGGAATTTTTAACACTGGCATTAAAATATTTGTGTGGTGAGCATGTTCCTGATGGTGTAGATGTATAGGCTGAAAACCAGCTTGACAACCAGCTTCATCATCTCACCATGTCTCCCCAGCAAAACTTTACACTATCTATCAGTATTAACCCATTACTAGTTAATATGCCCGCTGACACACAAGCCCCGTCTTTCTAATGGCCCAGATGCGCCCGCTAAATGCGGAAATGACGTGCTTGTTTTGGAACTCATTTTTGGCAGGAAACACATTAGGTACCTTAAGTTACCGTATATCCCGAGAATCTACGAGATTGAAAGAGAAAGTAGCTTTTTACCGCACATGAATCAGATGAGAAGTCCAGATGCTGTGATTTTTTTGAAAATACTACTCATTTGTGTTTATATTTCCAATCAAAATGATCATACTGGCTTTTGATTTTTTGAGGTCTTTGTGGAATCAACTAGATTTAGTCCAGTTTGAGAGTGAAAATGATGTATCTGACATTCTGATGTATCCTACATTGAAGTGAGGCATAATAACGGCAATTAGAATGACTCTGATGATGATTCAAACAATGAACAGATGACTGTCGGGGAAAATGCCTTTTTTTCACTTTCATCAACTTTCATCATTTTTTTTTTTTATACATAAAGATATGTCTATACACATATATATTTGGTATCTAATTACAGAGAAATCATTCCTTGATATATTGATACAATTTATTTTTATTTTCATGAAACAGTATTTTCAACAAAAAAATTTTTTGAATGTGAATGTATCATTTGTGAACTAGAGTAACTTCCCTTTGATTAGTAGAATGTGGTTTCTGACTGTGCTTGACCTTATCTAATAATGGGTTAAGGACTGGTTCAGTTGGTCAATCCCAGTTTTCTCACTGATTTGGCCTGATTTAAGTGTTTCTGGTGCAGGTTTGGGCATTATCTCGGTCGCGCAAATAGTAATGAGCTTAAATGTTGAACTACCAAACGTGAGAAAAATCACCTCCAAACTTGTCAATTTTGGTGTATCTGTCTTCATATCATCAGTCTTCTTTACTTTCCTACGTTTGCTGGAAGAGTTTTGGCGTTTCCCAGTACCGGTACCACTATGTCCGGGCAATGTATCTGTGGGAAAATGAAATGAAAAAAAAACAAAAAGACCCTTAATACATCAGGCTCCTTTATTTGGTTGTTGAAGAGAAAAGGGAGGTGGTCGTTTACTACTATGCCATTTTTAAATAGTTCAAGGTGTTAAGGAGTTTATGCCCATAACCTTATGGAGGTTTTATCTTGTAAATGGACATTTCCAAAAACATAATGTGACGCACACAAAGAGAAAGGAATGGCACAGATGGCATTGTTGGCATCAAAAAGCCAACAATTATTCTAATTCCACATTGTGCTTTAAGGATGAAAGGTAAAGAAAAATCGATCATACGATAATTTGCTTTTCTCATAGATAATATATGATAAAATAGATTAATAAAAAGAAAAACGGTATTAAAATAGGGTTAATTTGTCATGGAATTATATACCCCAGGTGTCTATTCATTGACCTCTATATCAATTAACTCGTATAAAAAGCCAAAAAGGGAAAAAAATGACTAAGCACATTGGTACACATATGTGACAATGGCTATGAAAACAAATAGGAAAGCATTAATGAAATACTGTTCCTTCCTAAACAAACACAAAAAAATGATGAAGCACGTCCGGCGTTTTCCTATGCCATTAAATCATTACCACTACTCATTACTATTATTATTTGGAGGGTCTCTAGGTTCAATAGGCTATGAGTCTGTCACTCATAGCAATGAGTTTTAGTCAAATTTCCTACCCCACCATAACAGGAACAAGCCAACTTTTGCAGAGGCAACACCAAAGTCATGGATCGATGGGATTTCTGGGATATTGGTGAACCCTATAGGCTAATATTTTGTTTTAACAAGGCTAAAGGTCTTTAAAACATTCACCTCAGACAACCAATGACAAATTGTAACCTTACTTGTTTTACTAGAGTCTGGCGTTGAGGTCTGGGAATTGTCTAGGACACTGACTATCATGGCCCCACTAGCTGTAGATATCACAGATGTTGCTGACAATCTCTTCCTCTTTGCTTCATTCTGAGCTGAGGCTGCTGATCTGTCTGCTGAGGAATTCTCTTTTCTTTTACGTGGCTCTGAAGGTGATGGGGTCACAGCATTTGTAACAACTTGAGTCTCTCTAACCACAGCTGCAGCGGGTGATGTGTTTTTCTCGGGAAGCACAGAATGTGTCTGAAGATTACTAAATCTATCCATTTTTCTACCCTTTTTCAAAGTAACTGACTCTGATGAGGCATCACCAGATGGGAGTTTCACAAAATCAGCTTGTCTGACTTCAGCTGTAGTGGGTGCTAAAGAGGTATCTGACTGAGTGTCGGCGACACTTTGTGATGACTCAGTCTGTTTCTTCCCTTGTCTCTCAGCCTTTTTGGCTTGTATCTCTTTCAGATTCTGTTTAAGTTTTGCCATTTTTTTCTTGATGTCTCCAAGTTTTCGACTAGTTGTTTCAAAGAATGGATGAATGGATGCAAGCTTCTTTTTCTTCTCCTTCGATTTATCTTTTGTCCCGTTCTTTACTGTTGACTGGGCCTTCTTCTGTGCTGATGATGAAACCACTGTCTTTTCATTTCCTTTGTTACTATGAGATGAATCAGTTGTTCCATTATCGTCTTCACCATCATTTTCTTTGCCATCTTCAGAATTAGATTCTTCTGCATCTGTCCAATCTTCATCATCAGTCGTGTGTTGTTTCTCTGTTTCCTTTTCTTCTTCTTCACCATTTTCTTCCTTTTGTTGTGTTTCTTCCTCTGTTTGGTCAGTTTCTATTGCAACCCTTTCTCCTTCCTGCTCCTCATCTTCTTCTTCGTTATCACCATCCAGCTGGAATTTGAAGGAAAAAAAAAATGGATATCAAATGTACAAAGATTTTCTGCCAAGAATTCTTTTTACTTCTAAAAAAATAACATTTTCTATAATGCATTATCGCAAATTATCATTTCCAGAAGAACATCATCAAAGTGAAACATAAATCTATCAATACATGAAGGAAGAGATCTAAAATAGCAGTGAAAATGTAAACAACATCCTGATAAAAGTGCAAACCAACTGAGTTTACTTTCCCTGCTCAATACTCCAATTTTCTCATAAATCTTGTCAACTGTTTGAAAATTTACCAAAAAATACTTAACCCATTACTAGTTAAGGTCAAGCACAGTCAGAAATCACATTCTACTAATCAAAAGGAAGTTACTCTAATTCACAAATGATATGTTCACATTTAAATTTTTTTTTTTCAAATAGTGTTACATGAAAATAAAAATAGATTGCACCAATAAATCAGGGAATGATTTCTCTTTAATTTGATACCAAATATACATGTGTATAGACATATCTTTATGTATAAAAAAAATTATGAAAGTTGACGAAAGTGAAAAAAAGGCATTTTCACTGAC